>VBVQ01000070.1:33161-91032 GCA_011636635.1 Tetramorium simillimum | reverse complement strand
ACATTAAACATTAATATGAAATATTACTTTAATAAAAGATTATACATAAGAAATTAAATTAATTTTTGATCTCTAGATAAAAAATTTCTTTCTGAAAAGATTGTTGCAATATATAGTTATTGTTTGCGAATGTTATTTACTGTTTTAATTAATGTATAAATATCTACTAAAATAACAAGGAGAAATATAAAAAATATTAGATACTGTTATAAAATAGGTGGGTCTAAATAGAAAAAGAAACGGAAGAGTATCAGGGTCAGGATATCCAGATATTGAGTATTATTAATGTAATTTACGAAACAGCCCCGTTGGCCTCATTGGTCCGACGGATCGTTTAGCTTTCACTTTCGTTTCTTTTTCGCGTCCTACTGCCGTTCAACCTCGGAAAAACTCAAGTCGCTCAAGTATTGTTATGTCTTCGCTAGTCGGAGCTCTAGATAGAAATTAGCAAAACCTAACTACGCGCTATTTAATTCTTTCACTCTTTGCGTGTATGCAATTGCGTTATACTAAAAGAAGGGAAAAAAGATTAAAGTCAATTAACAGAAATTCCTGCGGCAAAATTGGAGATCGGCTTCAAAAGAATTAAAATCTATCTTCTTTCTATTAAAGATTAAATTTCACATTTAATTATAATAATGATATGAAAATTTTAATATCCATTCGAGGTTTTTCAATTAAGCTCAGTTTCGCTAAAAGGAGTTTCTTTTTCGAGTCGCAAAATATTTCCAATATTCGTAGTAAATATTAAAATACATGCGATTGATTATAATAAATTCGCAAGCGAGATAATATGTTACATTAATCTGAAAGACATCTTAAGGGGATCCTGTAGCTGTTCGCGGTACTAAATTTTTGTAAAAGGATTTCCTCGTATTACTTTCATAGATTTGGAAATCCTTTTACAAAATGAAAGTATAGACATTAATATGTGTCTGTTCGGTAGTATTTATGCTTAAAAAACAAAATTTATATTTTCAGTATAAATACTACCGAGCAGACACACATTGATGTCTATACTTTCATTTTCTAAAAGGATTTCCAAATCTATGAAAGTAATACGAAGAAATCCTTTTTACAACAATTTAGTATCGCGGACGGCTACAGGATCCCCTTAAAAGAAATATTTGGATAATCTGTCAATCAATCACTGATTCCCAGGATTAAGTTCAGCTCCTTTCACGGATATGGATCTTCTCCAATTTAACTCATCTGTCTCATCTGTCCTTCGCATTTGGGGCTCATCGTGTTCTTTTTCTCAACCTAGGCGCATTAATGAGAATTTTTGCCGAGTAGAACAGGAGATTTGCGGGGTGCCAAAGCGGAGTGAGACGCGGCGGGCTGATTACTTAGCAGCTGGATTCGAGTTCACTGACATTTCGGAGCACGCGCGATACGATCCTGTTTTATTCGCAAGCACGGCGGCAATGACAACACAACAGCACCGTCAACGACAACGACGAAAACGACGACGAGGGAGATAACAACGAAGAAGAAGAAGACGACGACGATGACGAGGAAGACGAGCACGTGTACCGTTGGCGCGGAAACGTGATGCTCGCTCGCAAGCGGATTCGATCCCGTATATGCATCTGGCATTCCGCCACGCCGGGCGCGGAAGCATCCCCGCTGCCGATATATATATATACATATACATAGATATACAATACATGGTCTTTTCGGATGCACATGCAGGAAATATCGAATCACTTAAGATAATTTTCAGAATCTAGTTCCGAGCGGGAAACGCGAATGTCGGCAGATTGGATTTGAAACATTTACCGTGATGCACGGAGCGCTTTGACGTCCGACTTGGCAATTAACGGACAGCAGGATCCACGTAACTGTTTATTAATCAGCGAACTAAATACATATAGATTACTAGCTAAAATGCGTGGCCGACAGCTGCGAAAACATCATGATACTGCAGACATCGCCACGTAGTACACCGTGTGTGCGTATTGTGTGCTGCATATCAACATAATGAATTGTTGACATTATTGCCACTGTTGACGCTGTAATGCTGGACTGAATGTAGCATTGAGAAATTACTGCACTATAGTACAACCAAATATATTATAGTCCTCGCTGATTGCAATGCAGATAAGATTCGTGGCGTTGAAATCGAGATCCTCATAATCCAATAATTATTGTACTTTACTAAAAATTAATTTCATTAACGCGATTTTAAAAATTAATTTCAATAAATATAAATAAAAATTAATTTCATTGACTTAAAGTTAATCTCACACTGAAAAAAATTCTAGTTAAAACGGAGGAATCAGAAAAATCTTGTAGGATTGATCAAATATTCTGGTTATTTTAAGTTATAAAGTATTGAATTCTATTATAAAAACCAGAATATTTGGTCAATCCTATAAGATTTTCTGATTCGTCCGTTTTTAACCAGAATTTTTTTTTCAGTGCAAAATTGCCTAGTAAAGTATTTGTAATTTCTTTCAAATCATTCTACAGCAATAAGTAATAATAAATAAAGGACAATGTTCTTTCTCTACAAAAAAAAACAAATGTCTCTTCTCGGTGCGATAGAATTCATTTGTTCGTCGACTGTTGCGGCAGCCACTTCAGAAGACACTTTGGTAGTCGCCGTAGTCATTTACAAGTAACAGGACCGTTTTGTCTGCATCACGTATGCTTTTGATCCACGTTTGCATTGTTTATCTCCTTCGCATCCGCAACCTTCGGAAGAATAATATTTCTTACCTATGCAATTACGAGTCGCCTTGTGCGCAATTATTATATTCTCAGATTAGATCTGTTTACATCGCATACACCGAGTACATACGCACATATACTTTTTCAATACTAATTTTCTTCTTTCGTTGAGCCCCCTCCATTGTTTCCATCTCTTACATCTTACAGCCAGTATACAAAGCGAAAAAGATGCATGCAAGAATGTGCTAATAATATCGCGATGCTACTTGCTCGGTGTATATATATATATATATATATATAGATACCCCCTCCTCTCCTTTGTGGATTAGAATGGTAATATTAGGTTTCGTGTAGAAAGTATTAATGTGCACAAAAACTGAAAATAAACGAAGGTAAGAGAGAAATTTAATTTGGGTCTCTCTCTCTTGAACTCGCACTTGGTAAAATGCGGATAGCTCAAGATTAGCGTTTATCTCTAGATTAACTCATTTTCTCTTTTTCTCCATCTCGCTCTCTGCAGCAGTTAGCCTAGAATTTCATCTAGGAGAGGAAACTTCCCCAAACGCTCAGATAAGAGTTTTTTTTAATATTCAAGAGAGCTTGTTTGCAGATCATAGCGTCAACAGGTTTTGCAGTTCAAATGCATTTTCGTGATAATTCAAATTCGGTAATTACTCAATTTATCACAATAATAACAATTCAATAAGAGCATGGATATCGCATTAAAAGCAAATTCATGTTTCATCATTTATTATCAACTATTTATTATCGTCTCGGTGTTCTTTTGTGCACGAGAAGCTCTGCAATCGCGATTTTTGCAGCAGATTTGCCTATTTAGATCCCATTCGATGTGCGTTTTTGCACGCGTGCTGCCGAAATCAGATCGGCCCGATAGATCGATGAAGATGCGCTGCCTCGCTGCCGCGGATCGCCGTTAGGCTTTCCGTCCCTGGATTAATTAGCGCGCGACCATTAGCGCGAGGCGACGCGACACGTAGACAAGCGTGTCTTCCAGTTGATCCCGGGACCGACAGACCGGCAATCTGAATGCGAGAATGTCCCTACGGCTAATGACGTCTCCGCGGAAGGCGCCCGAGCCGCGTATCGTACACGTGGAATCGCACGAATGACGTTCCATCCGCAAGCAGGAGAACCGTCCGAACCGTTGAATTCGCGTCGTTAATCGCGGAGTTAAATCCCCATTTACTATTATTTATGAATCGTAAAATACGCGAACTCTGCACGCTCGTTGACCCTTTGCAAGTTTTTTGGCTCGTAAGAAAAAAATTACACCGCTAATAGATGGCAATTAAAATTTAATAAAATCACTGAAACTTGAAACACATAAATATATTTATGTAAAAATGTATAAAAAAACAGACACTGAACAGATATACAAATTTTAAATACATGTTAATAGTTTAGATATGTATTATAATTTTAAAATGATGTACATATAATATGGATATTTATAAATTTAAAAAGATGTATATATAATACAGATATTTAAAATAGAGATATGTAGATATATACAATATTTTCACACTTTAATACACTTTAAACGCGAGATAGCGAATTCCACGAGATCGAACGTAACTTAATTATTTCGTCGTATTTAGACGCGGAATAAATAATCTCGCGTAACGAGCGCCAATTTTATTTCTTATTAAACGGCGCAGTTAATTGCGGTTCCACCTGTGTATGTACAATAAGTTTATACAGCAAATTCACGCTTATATTAAAAACGGCTGTAAAAACGCAACTTATTACGCGCCGCGTAAGATAACGCGAGCAGGGGGCATTCTTTTGCGGAGCAACACGTGCGTTAATATAAAAGTAAAGCTTACGAGATTAACCTTATCACGACGTAAACAATAGCGTAGCGTAAAACGACGGCGGGATTTCTAATATTCCTTTCCGCGCGAGAAACACCGTGCTTACAAGATTATTTATGGTGACGAGAACGGCGAAAACGTGGCGCTCAGAAGGATCAACTTTAATCTTCCCGAGCGATTCTAAATCCATATGGGATCCAAAGGAATTTCCCCCGCGATCGGCGGGCGCGTCAGTCGGAGAGAGAGAGAGAGAGAGAGAGAGTGTGTGTGTGTGTGTGTGTATGTGTACCTTGTTTACAGAGGTTAACCTCGTGCCGTCGTCACATAAGCGCGTCTCCACGGACGGGGAAAATGAGCATCCGCACGATCCCGAGGCTCGCCAAGCGCACTCCGTTCGCGCGAGGAGGTTACCGCAACCATCACTGCAAACGACGGCAAGCGTGAGCGGCAAAGAGGAGAGAAGCAGAGAGGAAGAGGAAAAAGAAAGAAAAAAAAAAAGGAAAGAGAGAGAGAAAGAGAGACCGCCCGTCCTCCGCGTATTCCACCGACACCGACTCCGGCGGACGACGCTCCGGAGCCGGAGCGACGCTTCGCGGGGAAGCGGCGACGCGCGTACCTCGTGTGCCCGGCGGGTGTCGGACGGCGTGCCGCGTGCTCAGCTCTCCCTCATCGCCGCGCGCGTCCCGGCGCCAGCGTCCGCGTCAGCGTCCTCCTCCTCCTCCTCGTCGTCGTCGTCGTCGTCGTCCTCCTGCTCGTCGTGGCCGCCGTGCCGAGCGGCGAAATGGCGACGGTGCGTCGCGACGCGCGTGCGAACGGTGACTGCCGACGGCGACAGCGGCTCCACGCAGCCGTGCTCGGCGGCGGCGGCACGACGCGGCACTGCGCTCGCATAGGTGCGACGCGCGATCGGTCGGAGACGCGCGATCGTGAATCGGTCCCGCGGATGTAGGACGCTGGAGGCCGAGAGACGATCCGCGACCGGACCGCGCGCGTTGACAACTCTACTCGCGCCCGGGTGGCTTCCGCGAGCGGAAGCATTTCACGGGACGATTGGCTGGCGCCTCGCCAGCGGACGAATGGTCGTCGCGCGGGCATGCGACCGAGCGACCTATCGGCGTACGAGAGATCGGGCGGACAGTTTCGACCGCAGCGGTTCTCATCGCGACGTGTCATCGCGATCGAGATGCAATTTCGGAGGATTTTCGTCAATTTTTTTTATTTTTTATTAATTTTAATTTCGGGTTGATTTTAGGGGGGGGGTACGATAAGTTCCAAGTGCCTTGTTGCCAGTCGCAAACGACAGCATTGACGAATCGCATCGCCGTATCACGGCGTTTGCAACTGGCGACAAGACATTTGCGATTATTGTAGAACTCCCCTTAATTCTCGATTTAATCTATTATTCATATCTTTCTTGTTTTATTTGTGTGATTAATTACGTTTGTGTAAATGGATACATTAGTTGGCGACCCAAATAGCACAGAGAATTCAAAAAGAATTCTTTTCAAGTTCTCGAATTATAAAAAATAAATTCTTTTTCCACTTCATTTCTGTTCTAAAAGCTTTTTAAATTATAGCTTATAGCAAATTTTTGAGCTCATCTGTGCTATTTGGGAATTGATTCAATCGGCAGAATTGCTTACACCCAAAAAAAGTATTTTACATTCAAAGTGATTTTTCCTATAATCTCATATTCTAAGCTCACTGTTTTACAGCAAACATACCTATTTCTCTTAATAAAGTGAAAAATACTTTTCTATATCTTAAATACTCTTGTTTATAGTATTTTTCTCTTGATTTCAAAGGAATCCTCTTGAGATCAAAATAAGAGTAAAATCCTCTAAGATTTAAAGGATTTCACGTACAACAAAATTACTTTTTTTGGGTGTAAAGCAAAATTTTTAGTTGTCTAATTCATTATTTAAAATCTAATCTTTTTATACGTTAAACGACAAAATGTTAATAAATTATATCCGTGTATAATACCGTGTATAATACCGTGTACAATATTACCTGATAAGTCGTCTATTAAGCGATAAATGTTTATTTCTACCAATATAGTATTTTATTTGTTTTTAATTGTTAAAACTAGTAATAGATAAAAAGTAAGTCAAGTCGAGATTAAAGTTAATCTACATAGATAAACGTGAACATAAACAAATTGGAGTTTAGTCGAAGGTTTAACGTTTCAGTGTTTCTTTTTTCAGGGTAATTACATCGAAGGCAGGATTGTGAATTGCGATATCCTATATTAATCATCTACAATAGCATTTTGTTATCTACTTCTAGTTCCCATGAATTATATCATAAATATGTTCCATACATATATGTTCCTTTTAACCGTAGATTTTATCAGACATTTAAAAAAAGTTTTGTTTTTTTAGCGTTAGGTTACTATCCGTTATCTTTCATTTCACAATATCTGGACAAACACAACTGTAGAAAAGTACACGCATAATTTTATTGCCTAGTTACAACACTCGCTAAATCTTGGACGATAACATCCGAAATATAATTAGCCTTTCATATGCAATATACGTTGCAGTTTAAAAAGCAAGAATAAAATTTTAACTGGAAAAACACATAATATTACAGAAATATTTAATAGAATACATTATAATATTTGAATATAAAATCAAAGAGAAAAGGTATATATAAAAGAGATAATAAGAATTATATCTATTTTTATTATTGTAAATCTTTTATTATATTTAAAACGTACAACATATTTGGACAAGGTGTAGAGTATATTTTTATTATTGCAAATTCCTTATCTCAAATAAAAATTATAATGACATCATATTGACACCAAAAATAACGCTAAAATAACGTTAATAAATAATAATAATAGATAATATAATAATAATAAATAATAAAATGACATAATAATATTTTGGAGTCATTTTGATGTCATTTTGATATATTTGTGACTTGTTGTTCTACCTGGGTATTGAATCTTCTATACAATATACATATAATCGAGAGAAAACAGTAATGTTTCAAGATTACACCCAAACAAAAAATATTTTACATTCAAAGTGATTTTTCCCATAATATATTCTATGCTTACTGTTTTACAGCAAACATATTCCCGACAAAAACAGACAGATGGAATACACGTTTGCACATGGATGAATCTTACGTGACAATGTGGATTTCACGTACTGTTTTTGTCGGGTTTCTCTTTCAATAAAGTGAAAATTATTTAGTTTCTCTTGATTTCAGAGAATTTCCTTTTGAAACCAAAATAAGAGTAAAATTCTCTAAGATTTAAAGGATTCCACGTGTATAAAAAAAATTTTTTTTTTTTTTTGGGTGTAAGATTAAGAATTAATTTCGATTTAACTTGTCTTTTTTATCTTTTTCTAATTCTTAGAAGTATGATAGAAAAAAAATCTATACAGCACAAAACTTGTTGTAGTATTGTAGCAATATTGCTGCAAGTTTTATAGTGTATGGGAAGTAAGTTATACCGCGATTAATCTACATGGTAGAAATGGACGCGCGGCGGAGCGGAAGGTTGAGAATCCCTGCGGCGCGGGAAGTTTTCGCCGACGCGCCAACGACGATTGGCGGCCCTGGCGCCTCGCGGGGCAAGGCTCCACGGGCGACGGCTGCTCAGTTAGGGATCTCGGTTGCATCGTGTCGGTTCGTCGGGACCTACGCGCGATCGCAGGCGTACGAGGGAGAGCCAAAGCGCGCTCACACCCGCCGCGCTCTCTCTCTCTCTCTCTCTTCTCCTCCGTCTCTGTCTAGTTTCTCCTTCTCTCTCTCCCTCTCTCCCTGCGCCGCCCATCGACAGCTCGGCCGAGGCATCGCGCTGCGCCGAGGAGAAGAATTCGTCGGAGTTTTCGGCGGTCGCGGACGTTACGTCGGGTGCAGGCGGAGTGCGCGAAGGGACCCCGCAGTCGGGAGAAGGAACACGCACGGCCGGAAGTAGGAAACCCGTCGTACGGCGGACGTGCGCTTTTATTCCTCCCTCCTACCATCGTGCTCTCCCTGTCTCTCGCCCGTCGTTTCTCTCTCTCCCTCTCCGTCTCTCTCCCCCTTCTCACACACACATACATACATACATACACAGAGAGAGAGAGACACACACACATACACACACGCTCTCTCTCTCTCTCTCCCCCTCGCGCTCTCGCGCGTTCTCTCCTCTGTCCAGCAGCGTCGGTTCTCTCGTCGACGGCCGTCGGGTCGTGCCGCGCTGCGCCGCACCGCGTCGTGCCGTGTCGCGTCGAGAGAGCGAACCAGAGAGGAGAGCCCCGTCTTGCTCGGCGAGCCGCGCCTCCTGGACTCGCGCCGCCGAGGAGGAGAAAAAAAGAAACGAAGCGGCCGTCGCCGGTGACAGTGACATGTGCGTTGCCCCAGTGCTGCTGTGCCCCGCTGTCGTCGTCGCCGCCGCCGTACTCCGGAGCAGCCCGCTGCCCGCCCGCTGTGCCGACTGTGACCGTGACTGCCGCCGCCGTGCTGCCGTTACCGCCGTGCTGCCTCGCCGGAGCCGTCGGAGCCCGTCGCCGCCGCTGCGACGCGCCTCGTCGACGATGTCCCCGCCCGCGAGATGCTGTAAGTATCCATCCATACGCACGGTGGAGGGCTCCGTTCCGCAACCACCTTCGAACGCACCAAATCGACTCCGGAGCCGACGGCCGCCGAAGCCTCCGGTCCTCCCGAGGCGGAGGTCACGAACGCGGATCGCTCCGCTCGGCCCGCGCTTTTCCGCTCCTTTTTTTTTCTCTCTCTTTTTCTCTCCCCTCGCTCTCCTCCGGGATTATTTATGGTTCGAGATCCGCGCGCTCGGACTCCGCTTCTCTCTCTCCCCCCCTTTTCGAGATACGCGCGGTGTGTGCGGTTTGGAGCAATAATTTCTCCGCGCCGCACGCGGAGCGAGCCGATCGCTCGCGGCCGCGCGCGTGCATGGGGCCCTTCGGAAACGCGGAAAGACAGCGGCGCGGCCGGCCCGCGAGATCGGCCGGTCTAGACCCGGGGAAATAGCGCGCCGCGGCTCTTTATCTATCGATTCCCTCGGGCGTACGTGACGACGGCGGCGTGGTCGGCACTCTCGCGCGGCCCGACGACCGCGCTCCGTCGCGAACGGAGGGAAAAACGCGCGACCGCAGGAGTCCCGTTTCCCCGCCGCGTTCGCGGCGTTTCAGCGCGCGAGGAACGGGCGATTTACCCGCGGCGGAGGTATCGATTTTGGAAAAAGAAGCCCCCCCGGTCTCGTCGGCCGATCGTGGCCGCGATCGTCTCTCTCTCTCCCTCTCTCTCTCTTTCTCTCTCTCTCTCTCTCTCTCTCTCTCTGCCCCTCGAAATCTCGCCGGACCGTGCGTGGCGTGCCTATATAGCCACGAAATGCCAGAAACGCTCCGCCGCGGCGGAATCGCGCCTAGAGGCGACGGGCGGAATTTTCGGCGCGCCGAGTCGCGGGGCACGTAAGTGTGTCGCGTAACAGTTGCCCGCGGAAGAAATACGCGGCGAACCGGGGCGAGCATGCACGCCGTCCGAGTCGTAGACGCGATCCATAATCTCTCTCTTTATCTCGCCGGGGAAAACGAAGAACGACGAACGAAGAAAACTCGACGAAACTTCCTCGCGGTTACACGAAGAAGACGCGGGCGCGAGTGAGAAGGAGAGAAAGAGAGAGACGGTACGACGGTTATCGTCTCTCGAGATAACGTCGGGATGACCGAAGGCGACGCGTAGGACAGCTTTTAGGCCCTCTATTGATTCCAGTTTTACCCTACTGACTCATTTACCACAATTTCGCCCAAACAAACACGGCTCCCCCTCCCCCTGCGCGGTTCCCTCCGCTGAGGTACGCGGAGTGTCGCGTTAATACGGCACGTTTTCCTCGCGTTTTCCTCTCCTGGCCTTCTCAACGACGCCGAGTGGACGGTGCCGCGAGCGCGCTAATGAAGGGCGGCGAGTTTTCGTCGGCAAAAGTGGAGTAAAGCCTTTCGATGGCGTTACTGCGCAGTAGGACGAGTAGGCCTGACCCCCCCGAGTCGACGCTAACATGGTGGTTCGTTCCGTCGTCGAACGCCGCCGGCTTTTCCGCCGCCTCGGGCTTTCCCAATCGGCATTGGGAACCTCCCGGGCGGCCGGCTTATCGGCACCAAGCAGCGCGATTATAATCAGTATGCGAGCCGCGAGAAACCATTATAACGCCGTTAGCTCCGCGAAACTCGTAACTGGATATCAGTTTGAGCGACGCTCGTCATTGTCCGCGATAATTAGATCGTTTCCAAGGTAAAAACCTCGGCCGGCCGCGAACCGATCGAGACGTGAATGATGAAGCAGCGCCGCGATCGAGCCCAAGCCTGTGTGTGGCGGTTCTCCCGGGACGGAAACGTCCTCGCGAGCACGAAATGAGCACCGGACTAATCTCGTTTCATCGAATTTTTATAAAACGAGTCGATAACTCGGTTATCAGGAGCTCGGTGAGTTTGAAGCCACTCTTCCCAAGGCGAAAATCTTCTTAATTGAATAAATGGGAAACTGCCAACTCGATCGGAACACCCAAAAAAATAATTTTGATATACGTAGAATCCTCTAAATCTTGGAGAATTTTACCCTTGTGCTGATCTCAAAAGGATTCCTCTTAAATCGAGAGAAAAATAGTATAAACAAGACTATTTGAGAGAGAAAAAAGTATTTTTCACTTTATTGAAAGAGGAATATATTTGCTGTAAAAGGGTAAGCTTAAGGATGTATCTGAGCTATTTTCAAAACAATATCAAGTCGATAAAAATTTGTGAAATTGTTCTTTAGCCTTCCTGATGTGCTGCAAAAAAAAACTTTAAACGAATCCACAAAACAGTTGCTGAGTAATAACGATTTTAATTTTCACTGATTTCCCACGTATTCTTATGGAAAGAGACAGCCTTGAAGAATAAAAATATTGAAGAAATGATACCAATGTTTTCAATTTTTTTTTTACATCTAGTATAGATGAAACGGATAAATGAAACTATCTACCAAGTTTCAATTATCTTCACTACATCGTTTTAAAGAAATACATTATAAACTGACAAAAATATGCTATCAGTACCACAAATAATGTTGGAAAAAACATTTATAATATGAAAAATACCTTTCTAGGAATAAAAATAAGACTCCAATTATAGTTCGAGTTCCTCACATCTATATTTATTATGCGTAAGATAGAGATATTCAAGAATTTCAAATTTCATGCACTTTTATCTAAGATTGTACCTCCGATACATCCTTAAAATATGAGATTATCAGGAAAATCACTTTGAACGTAAAATATCTTTTTTTTGAGTGATCCTTTGCCTTTTTAATCGTTTGACTAACGTTACATCCGCTCCCCGCGACTCGTGTTAATTATATTACTCGTCTTATCGTAATTCCTAATCCTCAGAATGTTTGTCCGCCGCTGAAACCGTAGCGACGAAGCCGTAGCGCGAAATCGTCCAACCAACCAAACGCGGATATCTCGCGTTTCTGTCCTCAAGTTATCAATCTTCCGCGACGCTTTTCGAAAATAAATCGATATTCGGCGCTCCACATTTTTATCTCGCCGTGTCGCGTGACGCGATTCATTATTCGTTACCATAGGCTTGCGACCTAGGCTCAGGAATTATAATTCGCGAGTTATAATTGAGCGCTATCTGGACCGTTCGGGAGAGAGACATGTGTCGCTCATAAATCGCTCTACCTCGGCGCGATATCGTAAAGGGTTAAAAAGCGAATCAGGACGCACGCGATGCACGCTCGCCTTCGTGAGTCCACGTACTCGTCAACATGTTTTACACGTTACACACGGCGCTACGAGGGACGGTAAACCAATCTTGCCGGCCGAGCATGGCTTCTCAAAGCCGTCTCGTTGGAAAAGGAAAGAAAAAAAATGTAGGTTCCGCGCCGGCATTGAATTCCCCCCGAAATCTTTTTTCTTCCAGCGTTTCTCAATGCGGCAGATTATTGCTCTGCGTTCGAGTCTTTAATTGCGGAGTAAATAACGTTTCTCAAGTCCCCCCCCCCACATTTTTAAAAAATGAACCGGGCAACTTGGGAGGAAGAGGATTTGAAATGAATTAAAGTACGCTTTGACGTAAAGTCTAGATATTTTTATAAATGGTACTTTTCGTGATTCTGTAAAAAAAAATATTTTGTACGACACGACAAAATAATTATACGCGAAAAGCGATATATGTTTTGTTTAACGCCGACGTGACCGTTGAATTTAATCCTATGCTAACTCGAATATGATTCTCACGTCGCGATTTCGCGATTCGGAATCAGAGAGCTGCATTTGGAATTGCATTGTATCGAATAGAAAAGAAGTATTATAATTATGATAGCAATTTATCAAGAAATAAAATATAAAACTATGGAAGTTTAGAAGTTAGATATATCAGGATAATGAAATGGTTTAATGAAATGAATTAGTTTGCATGCAAAAAGTTCTTACACGCATTACATTAAAAAATGCAAGAACACTGAGAGAAAAATATAGTTACTTTTTGAGCCAATCACAATTTTATAATATTTTTAATGATAATTATGGTTAACGTAATGATGCATATAGTTAAGTTAATCACATTTATTGTTAGAAATATTATAAAATTGTGGTTAACTCCAAAAGTAACTATATTTTTCTCTCAATGAAGGCTTCATCGTGTGTGTTTGTGAAGTTTCAGTCCTCTCGCAAAACCCCGGTCACTCCTAGATAAGCTTGTAGCTGATTTAGAAACGTTACATAAATGCCCGATTCGCGAGTACCTCGCGATATCGATTTTCGCGAGCTTTTCGAAAGCGTTTCGCGTGTTACGCGAAAGATCTAAGCGCGCGATACGCGCGGTCTGTGACGTCATACATCGGAATAATGTTCGGGATTGAAGTGCGAGAGCGAGGGAGCGAGCCCGCGTCGCTGGCGATGGATCTCTCTGTTAGGCGTCGACGATGGAGAGGCGCGCGATGCCGACGACGTCGACGTCGACGTCGCCGTTGCAAGTAGGTCAACTGGACTCGTGCGCGCGGCCGAGGCGATGTTTGCGACCGCGAGACCGTTTCGCTGTTAGCGCAGCCAACAGAGACGATTTCGCCTTAGACGTGCAGTGCCACGTTTCACCGATCCGATTTGACGGAAAAGCGCCGTTCCGCGCCGGGTCGAGGACCAGAAACACCCGGTTACGTAACGTTTCTGCCTTACGCCTTTTTCTGGCCATCGGAATGCAGGCGAAACAAAGGTGGAGGCACCAAAGGACGCGAATGGAGTACGAAAGAACTGTACACCGAAAGAAAAATATAGTTACTTTTGGACCCAACCACAATTTTATAGTATTTCTAGTGATAATTATGGTTAACATAATTATGATGCATATAGTTAAGTTAATCATATTTATGGTTAGAAATACTTAAAAATTATGGTTGGCTCCAAAAGTAACTATATTTTTCTTTTAGTGTATTCGGAGAATATCTTTGATGTTAAGAGCCACGTTTGCAGTCTCAATCGAGACGTTTTGTTCTCTACTATGAGATTTCTAGATTTCTACACCCTAAAAAAAATAATTTTGATATACGTGGAATCCTCTAAATCTTAGAGGATTTTACTCTTATATAGGCCTCAAGAGGATTTCTCTGAAAACAAGAGCAAAATAGTAAAAACAAAATATTTTTTACTTTATTGAAAGAGGAATATGTTTGCAGTAAAATAGAAATGTTTGCAGTAAAACAGTAAGCTTATGATATGAGATTATGGGAAAAATCACGTTAATTGTAAAATATTTTTTTTTTGGGTGTAATAATAATTTTATATCAACATTCTCTACAATATTCTACTAGTTCTCGAATGTATATATTATATCAATGTTGCTCAACGAGTTTGTAGACGTAAATGGTGATTTTTGAATAACAGATGCGGCAATTACTCGTTACGTAGAAGTAGACGTAATTTGCGGTGCTATTGTCGCCTCGTCGTGCTGTGGTCAGTTTGTATAAAATGGCTTCCTTAACGCCACATTATCCGGGACGAGTAATATTTCTCACCGTTATTTAACATGTTTTTAGAAAAAGGCGTTGTTTTCACTCCTTGTGTGTTGTGGGAATAATGGTTGGGTCAAGGTGGCTCGGATTTGGCGAGCAGATTTGAGAAACGACTCGCATATTTATATCGGTATAATAACAATTATCCGATTCGCGACGGATGATTAAGGAACGCGACGTACGTAAATGGACATATCAACAAGTATGAGCTCCACAACATGGAACAAGCAGTATTAATTATGCACGCTTGGATTACGTTTACATTGCCATGGAAATACGTCGATCGATGCTCGTAGCCGGAGGGAGCGCCAAGAGAGAGAGAGAGAGAGAGAGAGAGAGAGAGAGAGAGAGAGAGAGCATAGTTAGGAAGAATCGGGAAAACCCATAAGGAAGGCGCAAGAAAGTTATGGCCCTTCCAAACTTTCCTAAATAGGGTTTCAGCTTTGCCGAGATTTATTACGTCCTCCGGGACGCGCATCTACAAGTAGGGCCGCGTAAAAAAGGAAATATGGATTTTCAGCAGACTCAGCAAATAAAAGACCGGGATAATTAGCGTGCTTAAATCGGAAATTAATTTATCAGCTTCTCAACCCTCGTTAGGTAATAATTGCCAATATTCCGGGAGACCGGCAATTCGCGCCGAGCTTTCTTCGACTCTTGATTTGAAGGAGATAGTGAAGAAAGAGACGACAGAGAGGAATTTTTTAGAGAAAAACTCTTTCCCTCCGCTCGAGCAGGAATCACATCTGAAATCACTTATCGCAAATTGAAATGATAAAATGCGATATCGTGCAAATGTAGCTAATTTATGTGAAATTATCGTACGTGTGTTAATAATAAATTAATCTCGTATTAATACATATTGCTAGGCGAAATTATTGTTTAATGTTCGTGCATAATATAGAGAATTAGTGCATGTATATTAAATTTCTGATTAACGATTTATCTTCCGTTATTTTGTATGGCGATATCCTTTCAAAACAGCAGTTTAACATGCCGCAGCATGAAGGAATTAATTGCACTTTAGTGTTTAGTGGCGTAATCGAGACTACATGAATGCATTCAATTCGACAACATTGTTATCGTCGTAGATAGTAGCTACCAGCCCGAAATAATCTGCGATTAAGTTCGAACCCGTTGATAATTCAACGAAATTAAATTAAGAGACAATTTTATCTCGGATTGTCAATATTTTCTCAGCAGTTTCTTTTTCCTCGAATAATAATCGATAAGGCTCCACGGCTCGATCGCTTTTTTTTCAGGTTTAATGTAAACTCGACATACTTTTTATTTTGTTGTTAAAAGGAGATATTCGTCAGAGGCATAAGTTGAATGGCATAATCTCGACGGCTTTAATCATCGATGCCATAAATATGCGGTCTGCATTATAAATATGAAAAATATATTACATGCGCTGCGCCGCTTGATTATAGATGATCATTAATAAATATTTTTATGTCCCTCGCACATACTCACTCACTGTTTAATAATTCAAAAATGTATTTTACGATAATCATAGTCGATATGTTAATATAATTTTTTTACATCAAAGATTCGCATCAGCTTATCGTCGTCGTAATGACGTTTAATCATGGACATAGTTAATAATTAAAAATCCAAGAATAAAACAGATAAGACATTTTAATATAGAATACCATAGGTATTTCAAAAGAATTGTTTGCCGTGGAAACTCGCATGCCGTTATTATTTTTACCCGCGGCAAAAACCGTCGGCCGACATCGGATTTTCCGAATGTGAAAGGAAAGGAAAGACGAAAAGGATAAAAGCCGCACAGTACCGCGAACGTTTTCATCATGAAATGTCGCGTTTCCGCATTCCTCATAACGCGAGGAAGGACGAAAAAGTTAGGAATGGTTAGAAATTTATCAAATATTCGTGGATGTTGAATCAAACTGACGACGCGATATGATAAAAAATATTTTGACGACGAATTTCCAAAGTTCTTAAGTGATTCCGGTGAACTTTAACGCTCTGTGGAAGTTAACACCGAAGAGATTGGAGGAAATGTGAATGAAATGACTGAAATTGCGACTCATTAATATAATTTATTGGATTTAGTTGTTATTTAATTGTGCATAACAGTTATAATTAAGGACTGATTATCACGGAATTACACACTCGCTCACGTAAGGAGGATACACGCGCGTAATAACTCTCTAGTTAAAATTATAGAACAAATTGCAGCTGTCTTAGATCTAATCTCGTCGCGTTTAACTACAATAAAGTAATATTTATAGATCTAAAAGATATCAATAGGGGGCTAGGAGGCATCGACGCGCGCTTGCTATCTCTATCCTCGCCCGAAGTATTATTAATCCTTCACAACTGCTTTCGCTGAAAAGGTCGATTTTCCTCGGTGCCTGAAAAGTATCAATTTTTATTATGCACGACGGCATTAAGAGCGTAGGACGGCGTATCCCGAAAATATCTCGCTCCGACTACGCGGGAACGAGAATCGAGTGACATCCAAAAGAAATCGCTGCCTGCCATCCTCGCACACACGATATCCTTCGGCGGACTCGCGCGGCCAAGGACACGTCACGCGGTCGTCCTTGTCGCGTTACGCCGATCCTATGCACTCGAAATTGACGTCATCAATGCCTGCGGATCGTTTAGGTATTTCCATGCCGTACCTGCGGCGGCTCTTACGCGTATATCGGCGTATACCGGAATTTCCACTTTTTCACCTGTTGAAAATACCAACCGATTCCTATGGGGCTCGATGGAGGCGGCGCCCGGCCTTTCGCGCGTAGTGTGGCGTCCAAGTTCTATTTCTAGGTTCTCCTGACGACGACGACGACGACGACGACGACGACGACGAGCGTCAAGCCGACGTGGCGGGCCGCGCCGCGCCGCGACGCCGCGTTTCCCGAGTTTCCGGCGCCAGCGTCGATGTGCGTGACGCTCGATATTTTAAGTTCCACCCAGGATAGCGGGGCGCTCTCCCCACGGCCGATCTCTCTCTCTTCTCCTCCCCTTTCTCCCCCTCTGTCACCATTTCCGTTCTACCGTTTTTCCCTTCTTCGGTATTGCTATCTTAACCACTTAAATGTTATCGCTTAATCCTAGAAGACGCGCGCGCGCGCGCGTCTCTCCGATAGGCCTCCTTATATCATATCTCTTTCCATTCTGCGATCTCCTTATTTTGCCGGATTTATCGGAGCGAGCGAGCGCGAGAGACAATATTACGCGCTTGCCATCGTTAAAATTCCTTTTATCGCGGCCCTTAAGTAACGCATTCTCACATTTTTCTATTTTCCCCTCTTAAGTTACGTAACGCGATGTCCGAAGCTGCTTTAAAAGTCTACGAGGCTTTTAACTTTTAAAAGTTGCAAGAAGAGAAGGCTTTATAGAAGTAATTATTGCTTTATGAATATCTAACGAATATTAGACGTTTTACAAAGAATATTTGATATTTAGTCCATTTTCTTTTCGGATAAAATGTTCGAGACCATAAGAAGATGCAGATTTTTCCTTTCTCCTTTTGTTATATTATACTCTAAGGGAAAAAATATTTGCATCGAAATATGTAGAAGAGATTCTTTTCTATTTCGTTCTATTGTTGTTATTTGAAAAGATTTTCTTCCGGCCGATGCGTTGTCTCCGAAGTCAATATCAGCTTGGTCCTTGGCAAACACCTTTCTCCCACCCTTTCTCCTCTTCTTTCTTCTCATTTTTCGTTCCACCTTCTTTCCTCTCGATCCTCGCCGAATCTCGGCCCTCACGCGCTCATGCGAGTATCAAACTTCCGCGTGACTAAGCGAGCACCTCGAGGGCATGATTTCTTAAGCGATTAAAAATGCGAATTTTGCACATTCGATGCATAATCGCCTCGTGCTCTATTTATGTGGCTTGTTAATGAGCGACCGAGTAAGAAAGTGAACATATCGCCTCTGCGTAATCTCCGGAAGTGCAGACGAGAGAAAATATGATATTAAATAGAGAGAATTGAAGGCTTGAAACATACCCAGAGTTCAATTTTTCCCCCTTTTCTTTCTTCACTTCCAGAAAATAAGTAAGAGTGTCATTTATAAGCTCAGTTGTTGTTACTTAACGACCTAGACTACTTTTACTCAAAGATTCATTCATCATTCCAACAATACCAGGTCTTTCCACGACATTATTCATTTATGTGGGTTTTGTTCTGTTATTTCTTTCAGAACTAAATGATGATGCTAAGGGACTCCACGGGCAAGCATGAGGGAAAGAACACCCTCTGCCGACGACACCCCGAAAAGGGCTCCACCGGCACCCAGCAGAGGTGAGTCCCTTTAGAAGATTCTAACGTTGCGAATTCACCACAGAGTAGTACGGCAACAGCTGACGTATAAACACGGGATAAATGTAATTTGCGATGACATAAATAATACTGAATAGTAATTTAAATCGTCAGAAACTTGCTTTCCGGAAAAAAAAAAAAAAAACAGACGCGAGAGCTACACGCTGGTCATCAATTTGAGGATCGCGCCGAGTCAACAACAAATAACGAATTCTTTCATATACGAGGAGTGTCGTGTCTCCGCTGCCTCATATTTCATCGCGTGCGAGTTCTCGATATGGTTTCTGTAGATTTTCTTCTTGTAGATATACTTCTAGACCGGCCCGATCGCGAGAATATTTAATGCCGCGAGCTAAATTAATGGAATAGACGGAGCGAAACCTTGCACGTTTACCCTTATGTTAATTATCGATCGAGGAAAGTCAGTCGTCGGGTTTGCATAAGGCTCGCCAATGCAATCGTCGACCCCCATGCACACGGCTATAAACGCGAATACGACTGCCGGATTACGATGGCGTAACGATTGTTTTCAAGGCTCCGAGGTAGCTGTGACGTTTACATTTGCATCTGCGAAGCAGACGGATACACGCCTGAGAATTAATCCTCCTCTTCTGCGAAGACTCGGAGATGAATGAATACGTCAATCGTGTCCAAATTGTGCGCAGAATGACATTCAGATTCACGACGCTCGTCAAAACGGATCTGATTTGAAAAACAAAAGACGTTACAAGCCGCAGTCGCACGAACGAATTCCATAGGAACGTGCGACGTTGGACGGTTTTTTTTTATCGCGAACGCGCATTCGCCGAGTCACGCTATCGAGTAATCGCGCTTGAGAATTGCAGCTCGGCTTCTCTCTCGCCTCCTTTACAAGTGATAGAACTTGTTTCCCTAATCAAAACGCTGTTGGTACGCTAAGACCCGTTAATTTCAGCCTCATTATCCTTTATTATTACCTAATCACCCGCGGCGCGGCATTAAGTAAACGGCGGTGGCCGTGGTGGGTCGCGTGCGTGTACGCACACGGAACCTGTGTGTTACCGCGCCCGCTCCGCGCGTCGTATCCTCGGTGTCGCGTTTGTGCGCTCGTCGCGCGTTGCGCAACGCGGTGTGTCCGTCACATCCACGGACCCGCGGCGGTTATGTATACAAAACACACGCGGGATTTTGAAAGTAGTCACGCTGGTCGAGATCGTAATCGCCGCGAGTCGTTGGCGGCTGCGGCGTCGACGCCGCGGCCGACTAATTATCGAGCTTGCTCGCGCGCGGCGCGCCGCCGCGCCGGCGGATCCCGCGCCTCGAGCGATATAGCCGCGCGGCTGTATCTCTCGATTAGGATACGCGGAATCCGATGGAACATGTCCGGGGCGATTCGTGGGGGCCCAAACTCGTATTTTGAGAAACCCGGGCTCGTGAATCGCGAACGTTACGCTGCTCTCGCGTTCGAGTTCTTCTCGAGGATCTCTCTCTCTCTCGGCGTCACTTTCCGGATCATTGGATACTTATCGTTGGGATACGTCTCTCCTTATCCGAGACTAGGAATGTCCGCTACCAGCGGAAAATGTCCTCCTAAGAAGAGAAATATTCTCCACGGAATTCCTCCGAGGGCAGCATTTTCCCGGGAAGGAAAAAAATTCTGCGAAAAATTTTCTTGGGATTATTTCTGGAAATTACTTCTGAAATTATTCCCGGATGAAGAAAATTTCCCCGGAAATTATGTCTGATGTAATTTTCCGCGGAAAGTACTCCACGGGAAGATGGAGAAATTTTCATAGCGACGGGAATGCAAATAAAGAGAAACGGGAAATATTTAACTTTAAATTGGACACGTGACGAATAATTCATTGATAAATTAGATCCTTTTTTATATTTATTACCATACATAATACGTTTCTGTGCTAGTTTTTGTTAGTTCTTTCATTATTAAGGCTAATGATATAATTACAGATCACTGTTTCTGCTTAATATTAAGTAAATAACTTGTGTTATTACTTCACGAATTATCTACATATGTATGCGAAGCAACGACGAAAATTACTCACTTTAGAGATTAAAATAGAGATGGAGAGATAAAGTGCTCCCAGATAATCATATTACTTTCCCTTAGGAGAGATAATATTGTTCATTATGAAAATGTAACTCTTTTTTTTCCCCCCCTTATTGGCGGTGACTTTGAGGCATTACGTTGAATGGCTCCCGAAGATTCTCAGAATTCCCTGGAATTGCACATTCCTGGCGGGATCGGTTCTCTCTTTCGCGATTCTAACGATGATAAAGTCCCAGCGGATCTATATAGTACGCGTCGCGCAGAACCGTATAAAACGCGAAGGGGGAAAGCTCAGAAGAGACGGACGGAGAAATAAATCGATATCGCGTAAAATGGGGGTGGCCGTATATCGGTATAGTTAATAGCCCGCGATAGGCAAACCATTAATTACCATTGTTGTCAACGCCTTTCGCAAAACGAACCGGATGGGCGAAGGGATTGTCGCGGGTATTACTAAGCCGGCCGGTTTTTACCACCTCGGGGCTGTTGTCAGGGGCTGTGGTGTATGTCTACGCGCGTACACACGCAGGCGTGTACGTGTGTGTGTGTGATATACGTGTATACCCGTTGGTTTCTCTCTTTCTCTCTCTCCCTTTCGGAGTGCACGCTACTCGTACAACCGTAACCCCTTTCGACGTGGCAGAGGGACGGTTATCGATTCTCCGCAGCCTCCCTTCTCCCCGACTTCCGGATAAAAAAGTGTCGGCAGAGACATAGCCAAGGAGAGACTCTTTCTCTCTTTCTGATTTTTCTCGCGATGGATAAATATCTGTTTGTCTCTATTTTCGATATTTTTAATTTCCTTTCTAAACAGTAGATATATTTTTTCGTGCGATAGAGACTAGAACTGTCCGAAGAACTCAATGAAACGAAGAATTGATTGACGTGATCTGTGATTTGTAACATTTATTTTAAACTTGCAAGTTGTTGATTTATTCGTGAATTAAATTGTTCCTTTTTTTTGGTATTGATTTGTAAGTTCCATTTTTCAAACTTTTATAAAAAGTAAGAGAATATTTTGATTATTATATTAGACAATACCAATGACATTATGAAATAACTAAAAACAGAGGATTTAATATTTACTTATTTTTGAAAATTATAGATAGCACGAAGAGTTAAAATATACTGACATTTTTTATTATTATATTGCAATGATAAACTTTGATTTTATCAATGTTACTTAACGCTGACTATAGTATATCGCACTCTTTATCATTTTTTTTTATTTAAAAGAGAAAATTGCAACAAGATAAATCTAGCTTAATTAAATTTTTATTTCTACATTGGCAATTACAAAGAAGACAGAATACTTTGATTATTACATTAGGTAATATCAATGACATTATGAAAATAAAAACAGAGGATTTAATATTTATTTTTGAAAATTATACAGCACAAAGAGTTAAAATGCTAACATTTTTTTATATATTACAGTTAGATTACAATAATAAACTTTGATTTTATTAATGCGACTTAACGCTGACCATAGTGTATCGCACTCTTTATAATTTTTTTCATTTAAAAAAGAAAATTGCAACAATATAAATTCAGATTAATTAAATTTTCATTTCTACATTGGCAATTGCAAAAGAGGCAGAGAATTAATAATTAAGAGTTAGTTAACCGCAGCTTTATCGAAATGCAATCAGACCGGAAAATCAGTTGAACTAAGATTAATATTAAGCAGCGTTGGTGAACAGAGGTTTCCACGATGAGATTACGTGAAATTTCGACAGCCCTAAATAAATAAACAGCCGTCGTACTTCGCTTGTTTCTCAATGGCAACGATTTATCGGCCCCCGTGTGCCGTCCGTTTTTAAACAATTATCTTTACGATCCAAAAATAAATTGCGTGATATTTGTCGAGAAGACAGAGACTTTAAACACTTCCCCGGTCCAAATCATTTCTTGACGATCGAAAACGCAGGGACACTCAAGGCCAATTTTGCGGTGGTTTTAGAAGGAGGCATCGCGTTAAACAGCGATGATTACAAGAAGAATCTCTTTTAGAGGCGGCTTCGGCGGACGTAGCTGGTAGCGAGACACCAAACGACGATACGATCGAGGGTTATCACACGGCGAAGTTGTCCGGCATCCTTTCGGTTTCCGGCACGGCATCGTCGTCCGATAGAATGGTAGCGTCGACGCAGAGCTTGGAGGATCTGGGCGTCAACCATCCCGCAAACGCGGCAGGGAGCAACGCCGACCGTCAGCAGCATCAACAGCAGCAACAGCAACTGCAGGAACGCTACGGTCACGCCTACAGATCATCGGCGCAGACCGCTCAGGATAAGCGGTCGCGGCTGAGCAACGTGATCAACAACCTGCGCAAGAAGGTGCCGGATGGAGCCGCCAGCGGAAATCCAGACTCGCCGAGGAAGGAAGAGGACGATCGGAACAGCGTCGAGAGAAATCTGGAGAATTTAGTGAATCTAGAGAAGTCCGTGATGACGGTGTTGAACGGCGTGATCAAGGACAACGAGGAGGAGGACAAGAATGCGGAGAAGGCAAAGGAGCTGGAGAGACAGAGGAAAGATGCTGACGAGGATGAGGAAGAGGAGGAAGAGGGAGACCCGACTGGTACAGCGGTCAAGTCCGAGCCTTCGAGCGAGGGTGATAGCGAGGCAGCCGTTGTCCCGCGGTTAGAGGATGCCTCAACGGTCGAAAATGCCGAAGACGCCGAATCCTCAGAGACTGCAGACTGTTCGAACACAAAAAGAACGACAGAGGAGAGTCCACAGGATTCGGAGGTTAGAATTAGTCAAGATTCTAAGCAATCTCCCTCGAGGATGGAGGAGGAACGTCTGGACGTTGAGAAAGAATTAGCCGAAGATGATCGAAATGTTTCGAGAGAAAACAAGGAAAATCGAACGCTGAGTACGATTATAATGGACAGATTGAGTGAGCATCAAGTCGAGGAGAGGGCAAACGTCGACGACGGCAGAGGAAATCGAACACGTGATGAGCACGCAGAAGCCGAGATGCGAGAAATCTGTGGTGAATTGCTGAACGATCTGTTGAGCGATATTTATCGTACGATTGACGATCACGAGAACCAAACGGCCGAAGACTGCGAGAAGTCGAACAAGACTGACGCGACCGAGTCGAGGGTGGAAGAGACCAAAGACTCTAGCATCAACGTTCAGGAGTTGCCCGTGACGGGCCTGCACTGCAGTCTACCCTTGGACAAAGTCGCGTCCGTGCTTCAAAACTGTCAGACGAATCAGAGTGAATCGGTGACCGCGCGGCTCTCTTCGGGATCGTCTTCGAGTCCGCCGTCGGTGCAAAAGTTGAAATCGTCGTCTTGCACCACTCCACCGGTCAGACTCCTCTGTCTCTACTGCGACAGGAAGTTCCTGTCCATGTCCTTGCGGCAACGGCACACGGAGAGAGCGCATCAGCTCGGGGGTGGCAGGAGATCGGAGAGGAACCTCCGAAAACCCTCTCAAAACTGCCAGTACTGTTCCCAGA
Organism: Tetramorium simillimum; assembly: GCA_011636635.1. NCBI lineage: Eukaryota > Metazoa > Arthropoda > Insecta > Hymenoptera > Formicidae > Tetramorium > Tetramorium simillimum. The sequence continues at coordinate 66,689 of VBVQ01000070.1, read as the reverse complement.
AGTGTGCCGACACCCTGGAGGCGCTGTTCCAACACATGGTCGGTAGCCACGGGGATAAGTACCACGCGTGCGTTCAGTGTTCGACGAGGTATCCCACCCGGGAAGCTCTGGCGGGACACATGGGCGAGACGCATGGGGGGAATGCCGAGAGGATCAGCCAGGTAAATGTCGCGGAAAATCGATGAGCGATGTGAATGCTGTTTCACATGTCTTAGAGTAGAATATAGAATTTAATGCTTTGCTCTCGATATTTATTGGATGTTGAACATTATTAAATTTATAAAAATTTGTTTCCATTTCTATTCTATTCTTTTTTATTAAATATACTAATTTCTGACGTTATATTGAGTATATATATTTTTAAATAATTCTTTCAAAAATTGTTTTGTTTTAACTTTTTCTTCTAATTTTATGATTATTTTATTTAGTGTCGAGATATATTGTTTACTTTTTTAAATACATTTATATTTTACAATTCAATTAATAATTTTAAAATTTTGCGTGAAAGAATGTTATTTCACACAATTATGATGGAAACGAGAAACAAAAACAAAAACATCCCAAGGTAACTAGGTAATAAATCGCATTATGTTCCTTGAAGGACAAAAAAAATCAAAATACTAGTAAGAAGAATACTTTCAGAAATCGACGCGAATCATATTGTCACTTTTATTTTCAATTCGACTTGAGAATTTTTTAAATTATTATTTGACAAATTCTTTTTTTCTTCCAGTCGGAGAAAATCAAAGAAGGCTCGCCCCCTTGCAAAGAATTTTGCAGTCAAAATCTACGTGAAAAAGTAAATATATCAGTTCGAGAGAGAAAATCCGAAGAAAAGGAAATGGAAGATCCAGGTGATAGTCGGCGGTCGGACAGCAGCCGGACGAAACTCATCGCGACGCGAGAGTCCATCGATAATCCGGCCAGTCCCGAATTCGACAGTTCCTTCTACAGCAATGTGAGCTGCAACATTCGCGAGAACCTGCTGCACCATTTGGACGGCAAGCTACAGACGAGCGGCCTGTCGTCGTCGACGTGCACGCCACCGATTGCTACCTCAAGCTCGACGGTAGTGGCGACGACGACGGAATCAAAGTCACCGCAGCAACAACCGCAACAGTCGTTCTACGAGCACACCGTCAATCAAATCCAATTTCCCATCGATATATCATTGACCGCGGCCACGCCGGTTTACAGCAAGGACTATTCGGCCAGCGAGGAGTACGAAAACTCGAGCGAATACGCTCGGAAGGCCGGTAAAACGAGCAGCGGCTCGCGACCGCGCCGAGTCTCCTTCGAGAAGTATAATTTTCCGCGCAAGTACGACGGCAGGGAGCAGTGGACGTGCTCGATCAAAGACCTCAGCAAGTTCGACATCTCCACGCAGCTGTCACTTCGGAAGAAGCAGCAGCTGATTAAGGAGCGCCTCACCATCAGCAGACTTCATCAGATCCCGTTGATACCTAGCGAGACCACTGAGATATCTCTTCGCGATCAGGAACAGACCGAATCTGTTGTGGAAACGGCAGCGAGTAATCAGGATAACGCTGATGCTGGCTGCGTGGTCGATACGAATGCTACGACTGTCGATGTCGTCCGCTGTGATGTTGGCGAATCGTTCCCAAGCGAGACCAAGAAGGAGACGACAACCGAATTGTCTGCGACTTCGACATTGTCGTCGTCGTCGTTGTCGAATCCAACGATCACGACGGAATTCACTATTGAATTCGCAGACTTTATGAGACTGAGGAAGTGCGAGGAGAGCGACAACGAAATGGCCAATGCTCAGGAAATCGTTTATGCTGAGCTGAGTGGCGAATGGTCGCGAACGCGGATCTACATCTGCGGCGCTTGCGGTTCCAGACACGTAAGTATATAGCTTCTGTACACATATATTTCTTCTTTACAGTATATATTATATTCATTAGAAACAAAAATTGGATAAGAAACATTATGAAAAAATATCAGTTAGATTTCAATAATTATAATAATTTAAAGTTTAAATTATTTTTCTCTCTTTTATTTTCGATAAATGCGAGTGTTGCTTATTTATCTTTTGTTTCAGCGTTTTATTGCTTGTAATAATTAAAACGTCAACCGATGTAATATTATTAAAGTTATTTTGAAGTATTATCATCCCTTTATTACTAAAACAGTTTTCCGACAATTCTTCTATAAAGAATTTTGATAAATATAAAATTTCTATTTCGATATTTTAGACAAGTAAATAGAACATTTGATCATTCAAGTTTGATATTTCAAATTTCCTGATTAAAGTAAGATTTTATAATATTGTTCAAGGAAATAACAAATTTCTCGGATTGTAAAAAATTAAAAAACCATAAAAAAGTACGCAAGCTTTTATATACGATTTTGAGATGATTTTAATTTTTACTGTATTGCAAATGGTGCATTTTAATTCGTGCGAATGCGGTCTAGATAATTTATCAAGTAATGTATTTGATCTTTGACATTTGTGTGATACATACGAATGGTAAGCATTCTCAGCAAGCCTTCCAAATCATCGATTCATTCGCGCGACTTCGTCTCTACGGTAGTCTATTCATTCTTTCTCCGCATATAGGACAAAACGCATGATTTATCTATAATAATAAAATCTGTAACACTGACTCAGAATGAAACTCCTTTTTAGCGGCATAAAAATAATATATTCATCTGTCTATACTGTATTATCAGGGAAAAACCGAGCGAAGGAAATGTATGATATATCTTCGTTGTATTACGTTAATCAATTTACAAAAAATGAAACGCTGTGTATTTGAGATCGATCGAGAGATAAAATGAAACGAAATGCCACACTAGAGATATGACCTGAATCGTCGACATTTTTGTGCAGGTGACGCTCAAAGAGATAGAGGATCACAAGGCTTCTACGCATCCGCGCGTTCTGTGCTCGCATTTCGAGCTAGTTGGCGATCAGCTCGAGCACTATAAGCACCTTTATCTGCCAGGACGAGACGCACCCACCGACGCGGCACGCGACGCCTCCCTCACGGAGATGGTGTGCTCCAAGTGCGTCAAGGGTTGCCCTAGCCTGGGTGAGCTGCACCGCCATATGCTGGAGTGCGGTGGTGATCAAGCCTGGTTGCTCGGCCTCACCGGTAGCGGTAAGAAGAAGTGTAAGTGGCGGCCGTTCGGTAGCCGCAGTCGTCGACGGCGTCAGCGTGGCATGAAGAGAAACATACAAAACTCGCAGACGCAGCCGCGAGTTGTCAATGTGGAGCGGTCGAAAGAGAAGCAGGCACCGACCGGCCCTAGAGTCCGCCCTAGTGACCGTAAGAATGAAATTTGTTTTCAACATGATATAGGTTTGCGTAGAAACACTCCAGTTTCACAAATCAACTTCTTATCTCGCATACTTTGTGTAACAGGTTCATGAATAAACAAATAAAGTACGGGAAACGGATGAAAGGCATAATAAGAAGTAGATTAAAAAACTGATGGGCTTTTTACGGATTAGATTATCTTCTGATAAAAGAGACATTATCTTTTTACTACGTAATTACATGAATTGCAAATTAGAAAGTATCGATGAAAAATGACGATGCATGTAATTTTTGCACTGCGGACTTCAAATTTCATTGCCTGGAAGAGGAACTTAAATAAACTTATCAGATTCACTAAGATTTAATTATCTTAGATATTAAGCGAGAATTTACAAGTTGCAGTATGCAGCTTCACGATCGATCGCTCGAATTTGTTCTCAGGCGAGAGTATTCAGAAAATGCTAGCCAATTTGCCGGCTAAAAGAGCCACGAGGAAGGTTCTACAGGACAGCATGATGCGATCGCAGGGCCGACTTCGTAACGTAAGTAATTTAATAACGCGAAACAATGACTACCTTTGTCTCAATAATATAAATCAAAGTTGGACCAATATTAGAACCGTAAAGAGTGATTATATTCTGATTTAGAACGTTGACAGGGTAATATCTAATTGTGTACGTTATGAGCTTTCTATATAAAGATGTCATGGTAATACAGTTACTTTTAGAAGGATATTATCCTTCTGAACTTATTTCGATGGAAATTATATACATATCGTAATATTAGACTTAAAATTGCTCGACGAAAAACTACTTAGAATGTTTGTCATTAATTACTTTCAATTAAATTCTCATTGTCAGATTTTTTTACATTTTCCCAAAGACACTTTCTCAATTCCTTGTAATTCTTTACGGGCAGAAAGATCGATATAAGCGAGAAGTGATAAATGATATCGAAGATATTGTAGATATGATTTGACATAATTTTGTTGTTATTATTAAGACAAATTACGTGAAAAACGTCATATCGCCGGTCAACCTGGGCGACACAAATATTCCAAATAATCGAGGAAGAATCACGAAAAACTCGAAACTCATCGAAATAATGATAGAGCGTTATTGCCTTGCGCGCCTCGTCGCACACGAGCGGAGGCATCGATTAGTTGACATACGCGCTAGTCGAAGTATACATTCCCATGATCGTACACATTCGCGCTGGCAGGGCGATTTTTATGCATTCGTTTTACTTTTCTTTCGATAAAAACCCCTAGTTTGCTTGCTTAACATCTTTTTTTTACTTCTATATTCTTATCATTATAAAATATTGTAAGTAAAAAAGTAAGATAAAAATTATTAGCTTCTTAAAGGTAAAAGTTTTAGAATTCTGTCCCTGTGGCAACTAAACTAAATTCATCAATGCAAAAGCTGTAGTGGCATCTTTGGACTTTGTTGAAACAGGTGCAGACCAGAACGAGGCCTCGCATGATTGGTGACAACTCATCCCGAATTTCACGTAACAAAGCCGCCCTGAGGAACAAACTGTTGAAGAATGCCAAGTCGATTCAGCGGAATCGCTGCCGCAGCGACAATATCGTCGCAGTGATTGAGAGCGTCGTGAGAAAGTGTCACGAGACCGAGAAGAAATCGGATAGCGACGGCGACAAAAGCACCGAAACCGAGAATGAAGATAAGAAGAATGCCAAAGAGGTGAATGAAGGTTCATCGAAGGTGACCAGCAAGACTTTGGATCAGAATGATAGAACTGTTCGACCGAGAGTCGTTGGACGACCTAAAGTTCTCGGTAAGAGGAGGAACGTGAAGAACCTGCAATTTCAAAGCAAACGCGGTAACAAACTGGCGAAAGCGATGAGCAAGTTCGCAAAGTTCAAGAATGGCGCTACATCCGAGGCGAAGGGCGAAGGCGAGGAGACATCCTCCCCAAAGAGTACACCAAAGAACACAAAGACGACGCCGAGAGCGATTGATAAAGACGACGGTAGTCTCGACAGCAAGAAAATGTCGACGATTTCTGGAGTAAAGAGCAAAAATAAATTGACGCAGGGCATACTAAAGAGAAAGCGTCCCGTGGATCCAGTGGCATCTTTAAATGCCTCTATTAAGGCAAAGTCGCAATTACGAACGCAGGACGGCAAGTTTGCGCGCAATCCGAACAAGAACTTGAAATCGTCGGAAACGAAAACAGACGACGGAAGACACAAGGCTGCCGATTCGATCGAAATCAAACCTAAGCTGAGAGCGACGCAGAAGTTGAAGAAAGCCGCGATCCAGTTACCACGACGAGTCACCCGGCTGTCATCGGATAGCGACAAGATGCCCACTTTGGAACCAGTGGTGCAGATTGTTTCCTCGAATGAAGAATATGCCGATAAATCGGCGAACGATTTGCCTATCTTATCGCCAGTGATGTCATCGGGGTCTTTTCAAGATCAAAAAACATCACGAATTTCCACAAAGAGTGTTTTGAAGGAGAAAGAAGATAATATCGAGGCTAATGCCGAATTCGAAGCTGTTCCTGAAAAGAGCAAAAAGCAGAAATCGACGAGAGGAAGAAAGCCGAAAGACAAAACGAAAAACATAACAGCGAAACAAAAGAAGATTAATACAATTGAGGAAAACAGAGTTTCTAAAAATAGTATAGCAACGTTGAAAGATGATAAAGTGAAAGATAGGAAGAGTTTATCAGTTATAAATACTAACAGCGGTGAAAATAGCAAAGAAGAAACGTCAAAGAAAGAGACACTCGCCAAAAAAGATTCTAGATTGAAGAAGGAAGAAGTAACGAAGGAAACTCGGAGCAATTCGAAAACCAGAATAGATAAAGATTCCATAAAATTATCGGACATACCATTCGAGGTGAAGAAACTGCTGGGTTCGGCTAGCAAGGAGGATCTCCTGAGTACATTGGAACTCGCGTCTAATGATTCGAAACGCAGCTTGAGACAACTGACACCAAGATCAAAAATACTTCAAGTAAATGACAAAAGTCCGCGAGAACTCGATAACGAATCGGACGGACCAAAAAGCATCAAGAAGGAGAAGGTTGAAGCGATTAGAAAATCGTCCAGGAAAAACGTCGAGAAAAAGAGCGACGATAAGACGGCGAAAACGAGTTTAGAGAAGGATTCGGTTAGCAATGTGATTAATAGCAATGTGGTGCAAAATGAAAAAAGTCAACAGGGTAAAAAAGACAGAACAGCGAAAACGAAGGAGATTGCGATTGACAATTCCGATGTGGAAGGTAAAACCGACGGCAGACAAACGAGAGGATCATTGAGCGATGCCAAAAGCGAGCTTACTTTGGAAATCACGAGCGATAGCTTCCGGAAAGGTAGCAGCTTGCTGGGGAAACGTCGCTGTCGTAATAAATCGATCAACGAAGATGAAGAGACTAACACGCGCGCATCTGAAGAACAGAGTAACAACGAAGATATTGCGTCGAACGAAAAGGAAGTCGAGAAGGAAGTTGATAAGGTCTACGAGAAGGAAACTGAAGATGAGAGTGATAAAAATTCCGATCGTTTAGATTCGACGGCAGTGAACATCAATTTGAGTCATTTGCAGTCGGAGACGAGCAATCTGTCTATCGACAGCGGCAAGGAAAACTCTTTGGAAACTTCCGTGAACGTTCACAGCAAGGTAAAGGTAGGGAGACCCAAGAAGACGTGGGGCGCGCGTCGCGAGAAATCGTCGAGAAAGAGATCCTTGAACAACGTCATCGGTATTCTCACGGAAGGCATGAATATCCCCATAGAAGCACAGCAGAACGTACAGGTGCTCACGGTTCAGACCAGCCTGGATAATCCGGACAGAGTAGCGCGAAACGGAAGCGCGCAACAACCGAATGGTGGAGACAGTAACGTGATGGCAGTGGACTCCGCATTCAGCGAGCTGTCGGTTCTCGCCAAAAGCGAAGAAGAATCCGCGGAAAACGAAACCGTTACGGCGACGAGTACGGCCGACAATCCTCATGCAAACGATGAGAAGAACGCTCGTGTTTGTCCTGATGAAATGCAGGTCGAGAATGCTTTCATCGACGTATCGTCGAAAGTCCCAACTGCTAAAGCGTGTTCGCCAGCCAACGACATCATCCTTGATCTGTCCAGGAGGAAACCCAAGGGCAAGGGCTCTTTCTTAGAGAAAATTGTGTCAAAGATAGCCAAACAGAAGGACGCTCTACTGGAAAGTGAAGTAGGTTCCTTACTTGACAATGCGGCAGATGAGTTGACCAGCATCCTCAACGAGGTCGAACCTGCCTTGGCTGATAACGTGGAGAATGGAAATTCCGATGAGGCAAGCTATGTCTTTAAAAACAATAACGATAAAAGTGTGACAGTTACATCTACTGATAAGGAACTGCCGACAATTGTCGATTCTAAAATTCGAGCGTTGGAAGACGATAAAATCAATGAGAGTACGATTTCCAAACGTTCAATGGATTCTTTGGACACTTCATACAACCTCGAGGAACACTTGGCAACAAAGACTGAAATGCAAAATGAGAATCAAACTAAAATAGATGATGTTTTAGATGTTCAGATGAAGAACGACGATAATATAGACAGAGAGGTGAATGACACAATATGTTCCACAGAGGAATTGCATGTTAACTCTTGCGAAAATAAATTGATAACGAATAAAGAAGCAGTTATTCCAGTAGAAATTCCAAATGAGAGTCCTGAATCATTGACTGATACTTCAGTTTCACGTTCGTTAATTACGACACAAAAAGAAAATTTAGAAAAACCTGAAAGAAAGCAAAGTGTCGCAAAATCGAGAAGAAAATCCAGTAAAAGAGCATTGGAGGACACAAGCTGCTCTAAGAAAAGTAAAAAGAAGCCATTAGAAATCGTCGAAGATTACGCTGAAGAAGGTAATATACAAAAGGAACTCCGTCTGAGTGACATCATCAAATCTAAAGTTGAAAATGAATTTTCAAAAAAAGATAGCAACGTGGAGATTTCAAATGCAGATGTCGAAGTTAAGAAATCAAAGTTGTTTCAACATAGCAAAGACGAAATTGTCAAGGACGATTTGAAGCCAATGAATTTAGAAAAAGATCTCACAAAAACGAATAACGAATCGAGTCCAGAAAAATTCACCGATCTTTCAGAAATGGCTTGTGAAAATGCGAAATTAACGGTAAGTCTTGAAGAATCCCTTGACAAAATTATTTCCGACAAAGATGCCGTTATCAATGTTCAGTCGACAGAATTGGTCGAGAAAGGTACTGCTTTTTCAATGTTATCTTCAGAAAAAAGTATTGAACGTGGAAAATCTGTAAATAAGACTCAGAAAAAGAATCAAATTGATACGAACAAGCCTTCATCTAAGCGTACATCGAAGAGAAAATCGCAACCTGCCTTATCTGTAACTTCTCCGATAAATGCTGCGACAGACATCCTCCAAACTTCCATAAAACCGATTGACGAGACAGAAAAGATACCATCTTCATCCATTGCGATAGAGCAATCTTCGGAATCAACTGATGCGCAATCGACAAAAATTGGGACCATTAGCGAAGACTCCAACGTTTCTCTGGAAAAGCCTTTGCATTCAGTGGAAATAATATCTAGAAAAGAAACACGAAGTAGTACAAATGATTCAAGTCTCGTTAATTCGACACCTTCAAAAACAACGAAAAAGCGTGGCGCGAAGAAAAAATCATTGGCCGATGAGCATTTAGAACTACCGGAAGACAACTCGGAAGTTGCTCCGAAACTCAATGACGAATCCAGCATCGCAGATTCTAACAAACAATTGTCCGCTAGCTTGGAGAACTTCAAAATACCGGAAGTGAAGGATCTGTTGCAGAGCGGGAAGAAACGGGGCCCGAAAAAGAAATCGCAGGCAGAGGATGGTCGCTGGAACGATGGAAGCGTTCCCGAAGAATCTCGAGCGAACGAGGAACCCGCGGAGATCAGCGAGATGTCCAATTTGGTCGAGGAAAAAGTTGAAGAACAAAAGGAGATAGAGAAACGTATCGTCGGAGACAAATCGAGCACGAAGAGGCTCGAAAGATCGAGTTCTTCAGGTTCGATCGGGTTCACTTTATCTCGAACCAAGACGAGATCTATGTTGAAGAAGAAGACACAGCTATCGAGCGACGACCTTATGAGCGAGGATTCCAGTATTCGAAATCAGAGTGCCGAAAGCACGGACGATCTGTCCGAGAGTTCGTGTACCAGCGAGTCCAGCTACTTCAGAAAGAAGCGATTCGCCAAGAAGAAGAAGAAAGATGAGACGATAATTGACGACAACGCGCGAAACGACGTTTCTCTTACAGATTCGACAGCTCTGAAAAGCGACAAGCAAAATCCGAAAGAGAAGACGAGCAAAACCAAATCGCTGCTCGACGAACATCTTGATCTCTCCGATGCGGACGACATCGACATTCCGGTGGACATCCAAGCTTCATTAGAAAATACAGAAGCGTTGGAAAATATCGAACGAGAGTTCGAACTTGCCGAAAAATCTTCAGACGTACAAAACGAAGACGCAGACAAGCCAGCGGATGATGCAGAAGACAAAGATTCGTACGCCACCTTAGAACGACCGGCATCGAAGAATCATGATTCTCCGGATAATCCGGTCACCCCGAAGAAACGCGCGGCTGGCAACTTCGTGGTAGCGCACACAAAGACCGGCGAGATTCTGATTGTGGAGAAAAGGAAGAAGCTAACGAAGGAAGCAGCGAGATTTTTCTGCGACGTGTGTGTTACCAGCTTTACCCGCAAGAGCTCCCTGAAGAAGCATACGTTGTCGCAGTCGCATCTATTGCAATTGGCAAAATCCACCAAGGACAAAATCGAGCCTGTTGACAATAGCACATTGGAGAACGCTGAAGAGTACGACAACGAATGGAAAAGTAATCAAGAGAATGATCAAGAGATGGAGAGCGTTCCAAAAGATGTTCGATCTCATGAAATCGTCCGAGAGTCTTTGGAGCCAGACGGGAGCTACATTCCTTACACAACTAGCGCAGAATCGACGAAATCTCTGGTGGATCTTGGATCCACAAAACAAACGTTAGAAGATGAACTGTTAGACGAAGAGATTTGCAAAATCACCGAGAACATGAGTCATGACGAGTATGTTCTGACCGATCATGTGTCACCGGAAGAGCCGATATTGTCATCGACGCCGATCAAGCCGATTGAAAAGAAGCAGGAGGATTCGGGACGAGGCAAGAACGTTGACAAGAAGCGGAACAAGTCGAAGAAGAAGAATCTGGCGGAGGAACATTTGATCTTGGACTCTCCTGAATTGGAAAAGTCTAAATCGGATCTCGACTCGGATGAGTTGTCAAAACCAACTAACGACGTCGTGCAAATTTCCTCGCCATCTTGTGACCATACTTCGATGAAGAAAACAATGGAAACGGTAGAAAAATTTGAAGATGTTTCTAATAAATATGATATTGCTGAAACAAAAAGTCAGTCGGAATTAATTGTTAAATCTTCAATTGAAGAAACAAGTTCAAAATCGACATGTGATATTGACGCAAATGCTGAACAGCAAATAGAATCCAGGACCACGAGAAGAACACTGAGAAAGGTCTCCAAAGTGGATAATGAGGAAAAGGACGAGACTTCTGCTTTAATCGAATCGAATCGTTTCAGTCTAAGACCTAGAAGAAGTAAAAACATTCAGCATTACGAGGAATCTGACGTCGAAGTTGATATGTATTTTATGGACACCTCTAATGAGATTAACAGCGACGAGATGGAAAGTAATCGTGATGTGCAAAACAGTCAGGAGGAAGTGGAAGAAGAAATGAACAGGAATGCATTGCAAGAAAAGACACACGCTGATACTGAGAATAAGAATCCTCAGGATGCGGAAATCGTAAAATCGAAAACAGACTCGACGACCGATACTAGGAAAAGAAAACGTGGTAGACCGAGAGTTAAGAATCGAATTGTTTCGAATTCCGGTACTTCAGCTCACACAAAACCCGAAGTTAACGGAAATGATGCTGTTGCTACGGACAGTTTTGACGAATCAAAAATCAAGGATCAAAAAGTAGAATCGCATACCAAAGAGCGTCTTGACGAGACCGGCAAGGCGCCACATGTTGATGCAAATGCCCAGCCTCCTAAACGGAGTAGGGGCAGGCCTAGGAAGAATCCTATATCAATTGCAAACAATTCTTCAGTACAAGCAGATAATTCGAGTGCCTCCGAGTCAACGAAATCAAATCATGAAGAAGTGAAAGAAAAGACAGACGTGATTGAATCACATTCCAAATCGATTATCGAAGAAATTACGTCGATCGGTTCTTTGATATCCAACGCGAAGTCCTCGCCTGCCGTTCAAGAGCATGCTCCGGAATCAAGTTTATCGGAAACGAAGAAAGATTTATTAAACGCTGAAGAAGTTCGATGCATCGAACCGAGTGTTTCTGAGGATCAACTGGCGCAGAGAATAGAACCTACGGATATTGAAACGGACGATACCGTAAAGAACTGCAAGAACACGATCTTCGATATTTTATCAGAAAAAGTCGAAATAACGATACCATCAGAAATAAACGTATGTGTTGATAATGCAAGTTGTGTACTAGAAGACAAACGTAATGACGATACGAGTGTGAATATTTTAACTAATCTAACATCCGAGTCTGCAACTGAGCCCTCTCCACAAATTATCGAACTGGCACCGATCGATGATTTGAGATCCGTTGAATTAAAAACAATTGAACTCGATAACGATGAGAGTTTTAAAGTTCAGAAACTAGCAGACGTCTTGGAAAAGAAACAAACAAAATTAGGAGAAGAATTCCCCGAAGAAGAAGGAATATCCGAGACAAAGGTTTCGTCAGGATCAGAAGATAGCGAGAGCGAAGATTTAGTCGCTGATAAATCTCTTCCTATCGCAAATTCCCACGAATCTCAGAAGATAGATGATTTAGAGCATGATAGTATTTGCGACGAAAGGGCAACGCAACTGGAATCATCTAACAAGAAGTTATCTAGAAAGTCGACAAGTAAGGAGCGAGAAACTGATCGCAAAAGACCGAAAACGTCCAAGGGTAGAAAGAAAAAGGTAAAAGTCGCTGAACTGTCGAGTGACAGCGAGAACGAGGATGACAGGATCGAATCCGTCGCTTCGAGCAAGAGTAAGATCGTGAAGAGCGTGTTCGGCCGAGTATTCGGCGGTGAGAAAGTGGACAAGGTAAAGGAAGTGCTGAATGACTGGGTGTCGCGGTCAGAAGATGACTCGGACATGTCCAGGAGTGCTTCAGAAGTGAAATCCTATCTACGCGGATCGACAAAGTTCCCTGAGAATGGACACAAGAAGGAGAAAAAGTGTCACTCTAGCTCCGAAACGAAGAAAGATGTCGAGCGATCACCCAAAAAGAAAGGAAGCGACAAGTGCAGTAATGAGGTTCACGGGAAAGCGAAGAATCGAAAGAAACGGGAGAAGGATGTCGAATCAATGTCCGAGGATTGTGTCGAGTCGCCTATCAATCCGGCCAAGCGAAGACACAGAGAGAGCAAGATCAGGGCGGACGAGAAGATCCTGAGAACCTTTGATAATGAGTCGTCGACTGTTTCAGACGAAGATAACAAGATCAAAGAAACGAGCGATCAGATTAACAATGAATTGAACGATAAGGACAAGGAAATGAGGAAACACCATGAAAAGGAATTGAATAAGGAACGGACAAAAGACAAAAATTTGACCTTCGAAAACTGGGAGAGTCTTCGAGTCGATCACGACGCTCACGGAAAGTCGAAGAATAATTCCAGCCATCGTAAAAAGCAGGATGTTAATGAGCGTTCTTCGTCGCCATCGCAGTCCAATGTGTTCAAGTACAGACGGAGAGAGAGTAAAACCAGAGCCGGCGAAAGGATCTGGAGAGCCTTCGACAACGAAACTTTATCGTACCTTTCTGACGATCACGATCTCGACGAGACGCGCGGAATTTCTAACGAGCAGGAGAGCGAGTTTTACGAATCTAAAACCCTGAATCGTTCGGATAATTCGAAGAATGTTAAACAAAAGGATGACGATGTTTGGAAAAACGCCAGTTTGATAGATCAAGAACAGAGTGGACGCGGGAGGTCCAGAAAGGACTCGAATAATTGCAAGAAACAGGATTCCAACGTGATTAAAGTAAGCAAGGCGAAAACGAACAAAAAGATTCCAAGAGAAAAAGATTCCGATAACGACTCATCAATTCCTTTGAAAGATCAGGAAACGAAGAACGAAACGCAGAATGATCAGACGGTACGATCTACGAGTGAAGCGAGGAATCGCTCGAAATCTTTGTTCAAGGATAATGCTTATGAGTCCTTTATCCATGGCGACTCAGTTGTTTCGAAACACACGAGTAAAGATCAAAATAATGTACTAACACATTTAGACCGGTCGAGTTCCAGGAAAAACAAAAAAGGGATCGTCAACGAGGACTGGAAATATTCAGCGAGAAACATAGAATTCAATCAAGAGGATAATCAGCCGACCGAGAAGGAAATTGGACGAAAGAACGAAGAATCTGCGATATCGTCACACATCAGTTGCAGTTCAGCGACCGAAGAATCAATAGTAAAGACTCAAGTGATCGATCTCGTTGGAAATTCTCAGATAAATCGAAAGCCCGACGACAATGACAACGACGAAGAAGAAGAGGAGGAAGAGGAGAGCGACAACGATCTCGGGCGGCAAAGAATGTCGCCGTTTTATGCTCGCGAGACTCCGGACAGCTCGATGGAAAACAGCTCTAATGAGGATGAGGAAGAGGAAGACGGCGAAGAAGAGGAGGAAGAGGAACGTGTAACACAAGAGGATAATTCCAGGAAAACCAACCTTAACGAATTTTCCGGAGAAAAGATCATTATTAGGTCGCCGTCATCGGGTCACAGATCGGACGTGGTGACGATCGCGCCCACAGATGCGATCGAGGACAATGCGTTGGATGTGCCGCGAGAGATAGAGTCAACGATGGAGCCGCGGCAAGGTAAGATCCTTAACTTCGACGAGGAGCTTTTCGTGGAGTGCTGTTCGAGATTGAAGGCCACCAGCGAGAACGAGCTGAGAGGAGCGAAGAAGATCAAACTGGATCACACAGAGTCATATCATAGACGGGACGATCAACCGCAGGGATTCAGGGTTAATAGAGACCGATGGAAGGACGTGGAGAGCCAAAACAGTCTCGGTAGTCTTCTGGAGTCAGTGAATCAAGTGAGTATTATAATTAGAAATTTTTATGCTTGAATAACTTATTAATATATAATTACTAAATCATTAATTATATATTAATACATTCAATTATTTCGTATACAAAACAAATGTGTTATTATCCGTTTAATCCGAGCTGTTTATGTGATATATGATAATTATATAAATATAAATCTTTCAGCGATTAATTAACAATAAATTATAAAATCATAAAAAATTGTAACTATATATTTATTTATAGATTATTTAAAATTAAATGAAAAATCTTTTGTTATCAATTAGCTTGATAAAAGATTAACTTCAAATTTTGGATAAATAGAGTTATATGTTTTAAACCTGCTCTTTGCTATAAAATTGATTAAAGATAAATATATTTGATGCTTATAAATCTTATTTGGTCAAAAATAATTTCGTACTGCCATATTCTCTTTTTAAAATTAGAATTATAGAAAAATATAGAAGAAGGTTATAGGATTATAGAAGAATAGTTGCTTGCACGATTTTGCTTGAAAATTCCAGTTGCTCGGCGAAGAGATGTACAACAGCCACGACAGAAGTTACCGAACACGTGGCAGCGAACGATCGAGCAGATCGGCCAGCCCGGATGCATCGCGAGTCGACAATCTCGGTTATGAGGACAGTTTGGACGTAGCTTTTGAGCACAACAACAAACTGCGAGATAAGATCCAGCAGCGCATGAGGGAGAGCGAGAATCTGATAGCCAGCACATTCGGCCAGAAGATCAGCGACCACGATCATCCTGACGATGACAAGCGAGACAGCGTTGGAAATTCATACTCCTCTAGTATTCACGAACATGAACAGCTATCTACATCGGCCATATCGAACAGGGAGCAGGAGTCCTCACCAGGGCACAAGAACAAGATGAACTCAACTCTAGGAGGCCTACAGAAAGCGCTATCCAACTTGTTGCACAGCAACGGCAAGCATGATCATAAGTGAGTATTTCGATATTTAAATTTATGTTAAATCTGTACTAAAATATTATCGTTGTAATCGTATAGTGAATAGTTTTGGGAAAACAAATTAATATTCTATCAGCGTGAGAAGTATATTATAATAATGAGCTTTCCAGTTGGATGTGAATAACTTTGATAAGTTTAACGAGTTTTCGAACTCGACGAAGACGAAGATTCTTCAGATTCATAAGTACTTCATGAATAAACTCACAAAATTTTCTTGGCCCGCTGTCGTTTACAGACTTAGTGATACCAGAATCTTATTTTTCCGCCAAGTAGAGACTTGATTTGCTCTCCCAATATGTTCACAAGAGGCTCAGCTTATTATTCTATTTTTATGATGCTATATATGGACACTATATTTTAAATACATTTCTCTAAAATCCCATTTTGGTATAAAAGACAGACATTCGGGATTAATAGAACGCATATATGATGAAACACCCGAGCTAGGTGATTAAAAATATCTCGCTGTATTTTGCAGGAGGGTGCACGTATCAGAGTGCATTTTTCAGTTTCGCATCGGTTCAACACCTGTTGATCGCTCGTTTATCTGCCTGCACGGCCATACGTTTCGTTTTCGCCCGATTCTTCGATTACGCTAAACTAGATGTTGCGTATGATTGGCGCGTATAGCCGGTTTTTTTCTCCTGAAAAAATAATCCCCGTGACCGGACTGTTGCGTATCGGATAATTGTCTTCCCGCAGGGATCAAATCGAGCTGTGTCGAGCGACGTTACGTAAAGCGCATACAATCCGTAATATCCCGGGGAATGTTGTTTGTGTCCTCTGCCTTCTCCACTCGGACTGGAATTATTCGAGCGTGTTGATGCTCGATTTTCACTAAGGATGGTCGAGAGACCATCGTCGAACGATGTCCATTCGTTCGCGTTGCGTATTGATCCGCTTTCGTCACTCCACTCCACTCCACTCCATACTCCATGAACGATCTCTCTCACAACAACATCGACGTACAACGTATTCCTTGCGTACATGGAAATTTCATACATAGCATATAGGGAGCATTGTATCCCATATTCATTATCCTGGTAATTTATTTACTAACAGTGTTTTCCCAGAAATTACTTTTGTTTGAAGAAAGAGAATATCTAAATGCACTTTCCCTATAACTTCCGGAAATGAAACAAAGGAATATGTTTTCGCAATCATGTCAATTAACTTAGATTCCATAATTTGTATCGATTCCGTCTAAAAAGAGAAATTTATTACAAATTAAAAGATTAAGAAATGATATTTATTATGGAAAGATTTATTCATATGTAAGACTTATTTTTTTATATCTTGTTATTGATTACAGCAACATTTTTTGCTTCATGCAATCTACATGAGAGTTAAATAATTTTGTATGATATGTTATCATACCTACAACGATATAAAATTTTCTTTGTTTGCCTGCTATATTTAACTTTATTCTCTCTCTGCGGTGATTGCCCCAATAACAACGAACGCCCATTATTAAATCTAATTACTCTGTTAAATCTTTTACAAAAATATTCTTTAACCTCATGTTTTATTCACCGATATATTGTTGACTGTAAAATACTGCTGAAAAGTAATTTCTCGCTTGTTTCCTTCGTTAACGCAATTAAAACTTGTATAACAAGCCATCAAGAATGCAGTAGCTTTTAATACATGATTATAATTTACGCGACCATATTTTCTATGCAATTAACTACACGATCACGCGTGAGTTTAATAATGAATCTCACTATCGTTTATCGATGTATGAACAATCTCATTTAATAAAGTTGTTATAAACCAATTTCATTCCGCAGCGGTTCCACTCCGATGAAGTTGTTGGCGGAATTGGCCTGCGCCCGAGCTCCGACCTCCACGTCGTCGGAGGACACCATGAACAGCAGCAAGAATCATCAATCGGTGATCGCGGCGGCAGTTGCGGCGGCAGCTGCAGCTGCAGCAGCGGCAGCCAAAGACACCCCGACTTCCCCGAAGAAGCCAACGAAGAACTCGGCGGTAACGCCGAAAAATTCGCTGACGAAGAAGACGAGGAACCCGATTAAAGAGTTGTTCGAGCGTAAAAAGGAGATAAACGACCGAAAGGAGCAGGAACGCTCGAAGGCTGCGCTCGTTGAATTGAATGTGCAGAAGCAACGCAAGTCGAAGAAGAGCAAGAAACAGCACCAGCCGGAATTTCCGCTGATCCGTAGGAGCGAACATTACGGCGGCTTAGTAGAGAAAAAGAAACGCCGTGAATCTCTCGATCGAAAAGGAGAGTCGGAGAGAATAAAGGATGTTTACGAATTTGACGAGGAGGAGAGTCAAATGGCACCCACTCTTGGTAGCGTGATGTCCTACAGAAGTCAAGTCGATAAGAGCTTCGAGACCTGGTCGAAGATGAAGGATGACGATGGGGATTTGGATTCCATCTTGGAGAATGGCAAGACGAATTATACGGACACGAAGTTGGACGCTATGATCCATCGTAAATTCCAGGAACTGGAAAAATTTGCGCCAAAGACGAAGGGCGCCCTGAAGTCGTTCCAAAGCGAGGAGCAGCAACAGCAGCAGCAGCAGCAGCAGCAGCAGCAGCAGCAGCAGCAGCAGCAGCAGCAGCGGGTTGCCGAGCCGATTACCGGACCAATGGACGAATTCGTGGAAAGAAAGCAGCAACGTATGAAACGGTCCATAGAGCATACCGTTAAGCAATCCGGCAAAATCAAGAAACGAGGTAAAAACTCGAAGAAGAGAATAAGAAACGCGTGGTATGAGAACGACAGCTCGGACGAGTTCAGGACGGCCGCAAAGGCGGAAGACGTTGGCGTTGGCATTTCGAAGAGTCAACGCTCGTGCTCGAAGGGCAAGCAGAACCTCTTCGCGGAGTTATCGACGTCGTCCGAGAGTGAATATGAACGTGACGACGTTGATTTTGTGACAGAGAACGAGCAACATTTGTTAAAATCGAGAAAGAATCTAAAGAAATTGTTCGATGCTGAAATCGATGAGACAAGGAATCAGCGCGTGGTCAACGAATCTGAATTTGATAATGAAGACCAAATTACGAACAATTGGAATCAAGCGGAACAGGAAGATGCTGTGAAGAACGATCACGACGCCGCGAAATCAG
Organism: Tetramorium simillimum; assembly: GCA_011636635.1. Classification (NCBI taxonomy): domain Eukaryota; kingdom Metazoa; phylum Arthropoda; class Insecta; order Hymenoptera; family Formicidae; genus Tetramorium; species Tetramorium simillimum. The sequence goes on along the minus strand of VBVQ01000070.1, from coordinate 48,112 downwards.
AGTCGGAAATGTCAGATCATTCGTTGGTGATAGACGAGAGGAAGATGACCGACGAGGCGAGGAACAGCGATGATGATGCGGATAATCAGTACGAGAGAATGTTTGAGCTGGACGATTTATACAGAGATGACAGTTCTGATGCAGAGACAGAAATCGAGGAAGCGAAGAACAAAAGTGGGACTCAAGCGTTGGATGAAGATACAACCTTGCAGGCGAAACTCACTTCTACAAACGCGAAAGACGATTGTGCGCCGGAGAACGAACTGATTTCCTTGGAAGAGGCTTTAGATTTCCTGGATCGGCACGGGAATCTCGATTCGGAAGCTGAGAACGTACGTGCAAAAAACAATATTGTCAACGGTACTATGGACGAAGCTTCTAATGATGGAATTGTTAATGAGGAAATGGAGAACAAATGTCTGAGCCCTACAGAGATGCGAGATGAAAAGGAAGAAGCGGACGACGACGTTCCGGCTTTGCCCGAGAAATTGTCCAGCAATGAGAAACCGCAAAAAGAATCCGATCACAATCTTCCTCTTCACGTATTCCTCAGCAGAAAGGTCCAGGAATCGAAGAAACGAAAGCAACAACAATTGGATAAACTACGAGAAGAGCAAGAGAGGATACTCATGGATTTTCAGCCGACCAGAAGACAAAGGAAATGCGCGATAGGCAAACAAGGTCTGCTGGCGGAAATAAGCAGCTCAGACGAGGAATTGTATGTGAGAGACAATAGTAGGAAAGGTAACGATCACGACAAGTCGCGTAAGAAGAGAGAATCAAAGGAGAAAAGGAAGGAGAGATATCTCGAGAAGAAACACGAGCAGATAATTGCCAAGGAGCAGAAAGCGATTGAAGAGGAAATTCTGCGAGAGGTCGGCAAGAGAAAAGAGATCCTCGCGCAAAGCGATGACGTTACATCGAATACCGATCCCCTGGAAACAGTTGTCTCCGGACAGATTCAGAGAAAGAAACATCAAACGAAGGAGAAGCATAAAAAAAGTGACGCCGAGAATGTTGAAGAGAACGCAACGTACATTGATCAATCTTCTCTCGACAGCTCAGAAGACAATCACAACAAATCAGACCGTGCTTTCTCCGCTGCGGAGAGCAACGCGGAAAACAATGATCACTCGTCAACTTCACCAAAACGAAAGAAACTCTCAAAATCCCCAGCAAAATCGAAGAAAGTTTCCAAACCCGAGAACGGAAAGATCCCATCGAATAAGAAAAGCAAGGAGCCAATCGCGGAGAAATCCAAGAAGACGCCCGTGGGCAACAAGGACTCTAAGGAGCGTAAACCATCCAGTGGGAAGCACGATTCTGATGACGAGGAGCTAAAGACCACCAAGTCGTGGAACAAGGTCGAGGAAGGCGTCGGAGTCGCAATCGGCCGCCGGAAACGCTCCGCAGCCCTTCAATTATATTATTGGTCGAGTTCGAGCGACGAGGAAGAGGCACCAGAACCAATTCCGGCGCCTGAGGAGGAAGAGGACGATCGGCAGGAGCAGCACGGATGGATAGTGGGCGACTCCCATAAGCGGATGATAACGATGCTGGCTATGGAGAAGCAGCTGAAGGAGAAGCGACGTAGGAGCGAGGACGAGTTCGAGCCCGGCAAGGCGAAGAGCAAAAAGCATCGGAACAGCACCTCTTGATACGTGTTTCACGATTAAATTCGATCAAACGCGCGCGATAGACGCGATGCGATGTAAATTGTGAAGACGAGAAAGTGGAGACTAGAATCCACCTCTTTCTCTTTAATAAGAATTTATTATGTTGTATATCTTCCATGATGATTATTCATGGCAGATCTGTCTTAGTAGATGAAAACAGTGGACAAGTGCGATCTCTGATCAGAAAAGTATTTGTTGTGTTCGATCTTTACTCTTCTTTTTCTTCTTTTCTTCATGTTTTCTTATCGAGTGGAAGTGATTCAAGCATGAAGAGGGAACGAAGAAGATATAAAATGTACATAGTTGCTTGGCGTTAGAGATTAGAGATTAGAAGAGTATCCTCCCCCGTTGCGATCTAAGAATCATGTATGTATAAATTCGAGCTATTATAAATATCGGAAGATATAGACTGAACATGAGAAGTAGCGGAAAGTGAAGAAAACACTCTTAGACAATACTAGGACATTTGTAACGTTTAGTTGTATGTAGGGGAGTCTCCCATGAGTGAAACGGGGGGGTGAGGAGGTGAAGAAACGGGGGGAACCAGTCACAGTCGCTTATTTAGGAAAGGACAACGTAAAACCGGGTCCAATCGAGTTCAGCGCTTCTACCAGCTTTTTTCGTGATTCGTAAAATGTATTTCTTCGTATTCTTGCATATTCTTACATGTTCGTACGTATTCTTACATATCGCAATGGATGAAGCAAGAAAAGAAAGAACTTCTCGGGTAAAATGTTTCGTCCCGGGACGATAATACCACGTTCGAGGAGCTTAAGTGTTCGCGAATCTTTCTTGATCTTTTGCACATTATTTTTACGAATTTTTACTAGATCTCAAGCTTACATGCGCGGCCGATCGTGAAGCTACGCGTGCCTGATGCTTTATTAATACATGAAACGCGAACATTATTTTTTTTCCTTTCGTACTCGCCTCGTGCACATAGAATATAAGTATGTAGATTTTCATATATTATGAGAAAATGTTGTATATGTTATAAGCAACTGACAGAAAAAAAAAAGCAAATGGTTATAGACTTTAAATGTAAATGTACTGCCATAATCATATATATATATAAATATACTATAATATATATATGATTTACATGTATAATATGATATATAATGTTATATGTATAATTATATATAATATATAATGTGTATATAATTATACATATATATACATATGTAATACGAAAGCCTATGCGAAATAGTAATTAATATTATTATGTAAAGATTAAAAAAAGAAATCTTTAGCACAAAACTAGGCGACCCAATGTAAATAGAGCATATTTTCAATGCGTCTGGAAAAGTATGTTTTGTAATATAAGGATTGCAAAGAAAAATAAAATTATTCGACAATTCCGTCTTTCTATTTAAATAAGATAAAGATATATTTAAATGCATGTGATTTTGATATATTTTTATTCAAGATAATTCGTATCGCGTTTTAAATCCCAGATAGGAAAGCATACAGAAACATTTTAGCATCATTTTAATCCAACTTTTGAAATTGTTAATTCTAAATTTAATTATTATAATATATAGAATTGATGTCTAAAATAAATTCTTATATAATTGTATAATTAGAACGAATTATATTATTGTTGTGTATTGCACAATTATTACTGAATGCATTTTAGAAATTTATTTTGTAATTGTAAAAATCGTTACAGCATAAAATTGTACAATTATGATTTAAGTAATAGTAAGAAAACTTGTTTATTTATTTATTTTTTAAGTAACTTTGCTTCATAATTTTCTCAATATTTAGAACTTATTATAAAATTCTTTTTCAGCAAAAGATATGCGTTTTGCAGAATCACCTTATGATAATTATTTCAAAATGCCGTGAACGGAAAGAAACAATAATTTGCTCCATTTTATCATGCATTTACTACAAAGATTTCCTATCTGGGATAATATATTATTTCTATCGAAAATATATGTTACAACTTTTCTACGGCAATTTAAATTTGACATGTTTTTTTTTCAAGCAGTGCCGCCAGATATAAAAATAGCCCTTTAAATGATGACCGGCAATTCATCGCTCGTAGCAGCCGCAATAGGAAATGAACGCTAGGAAATAACGCGACATCCAATCAGCCTTTCGACTTTCCGAAAGTGACCGCGTCTACCGTATGAAAAAATCGTGTCGGACAGACTAGGAATTTTTCTCGCCGTATCGTGGTATATACCTGTGAGAACGGCTAGGGACGCGGGAGCAATCTTGCGGCAATCATGCCGTGCGCAATGCGCAATGTTTCCGAACAAGTGGATGAATCGGGACGCATGCAGATGCATGTAATGCCCGGGTCGTCGGCTTTCCGGAGGCTTTCCTTTTACACCTTTGATTTTCTGACTTACGTCACACGTACCTCGTAACGCATGATCGTGAAATTTCATAAATATCCGCTGCCTACCGTGAACGCCGCTATTATCGCCGGTCGACGACGGGCAACGATCGCTCCGATAAAATGGAGCAAATCATATGTGGGAAATTCGGGTGAGATAGACGTGATTGTAATTGAAATTAGGCGAACCGACGAGTCGTTCCTCATTTACGAAATTCGTACGTTCCGCAAAATGATTCGGTTGAACTGAATGTAATTCATATTTCTTGTAATAGAGCAGCTGCTCGCTCCAATAGGTTAGCTCGTATCACTTCTCTATCGTTCGAATTCACGTGAAAAGAAACGCGCTCTTTTTGTCATTGTCACTAATTTCAGTTATATTTATACTTTATTGTCTTCTTCGTGAAAATACTTTTCCTTCTTAAGCTGCATAATCTTTGTTGCTCCGAATAATTTATGATATATATTTATCTTTTCCCTCTCTAATTGAGTCAACGTTTCTTTTAGCCATGGCATTTTACTAGTGTCCAAAACCTCCAGGCATCCAATAACGATTGTTACCACACGGAGGCTGATGTCCGGAAAATTTAGTAGACACTGTAGGCCTCTGCTAGCGTCGCCGCAGCTACGATACTTCGCAAATCCGCATCGTGGATATGCGATGGTGATAACGAGGATATTAAGGGGAGCATTAAAAATTCGATATCTTCTCTTAGGAGGTGCAGTCGGTGGTGGCGTTACCTTACAGAAGGTAAATATTATGCAAAATAATTCCATTGAACTGAATGTAATTGAAATTTCTTGTGCAACGGAGCTTTGTGTTCTCCTTTGACATTATTCCTGCATTTCTATTAATTATACTTCACGGAATGTAATTGTACTTCTTAAATACATAATAACATTCCTTTTGTACAAACTTTCATTTATTATGAGAAAATATATGTTACAAGCAAGTGACAAAAAAACAGATAGTTATAGACTTTGACCTGTATTCAGAACGCATTTATAAAGACGTTGGCGTGCTTTTTTTCATTCTGTCCTTGTTTTACGTTTACGGAAAGATAAAAAGATAGAATGACAAAGAAAAACGCGCCAACATCTTTATAAATGCTTTCTGAATATGGGCCTTTAAATACAAATATACTGCAATAATCATATTATAGCATATATGTATAAATATATACTGATATAATCATATTATAATCACAACGCTATCTATACAGAAATATGAACAGTGGAAGGAGGGATTACCAGATTTGGGATGGCTAGAAAATCTGATGCCCAATGAAAAGCAATGGCAAGATTTTCGGGAGTCACTCATGACGATTAAGAGCAACATGGCCGACAAGATCGAGATCGGTAAGCAGAGCGAATATATAATTCGTTCGAATTTGCGAAAATGTGAGGCAAAACAAAGCGGGTTAACAATTTGCGATAAAAAAAACCTGGCAAATGCAAACAGATCCACGTATAAAGGAGTTTGGGGTAACTAAATATCAGGAGTATAGGAGCTGGTTTGATCAGAGATTGGATGACGCTATTAAGGCAGCAGAAAGTCGTCAAAATAGCTATGAAGAAAATAGCTCGATACAGAGTGAGTCTATTGAGGAGTTTTTAATTCCTTAATGTATTCGTACATCGCATTATTCCTAACAACCTATAACTATTTACCGAGTGTCCTATTTTGTCCGTTCGTTATTACACATTTCTCCATTTGCCTGACATTTTCTTACCTGCTAATAATCCTAATCATTACAGGATATAGATTGATACCATTATACCTTATTACCTCCTTTTTCCAGTTCTTTTAATTGTTGTGATTTTGTTACATATTATGTAATACTTAAGTATTAATACTTAAGTATTAAGTAACATACATGTAATATTTAAGTTTATTGCTTGTATACAAAAATGTGCACGATAAAGCAATTTGCATCGATATTTTTTGTTGATATTTTTTGTCTATTATCTGTAAAATTTAATTGCAAATTTTGCGTTCTTAAAAGAAAATTTATTTATATTCTCTTAAAAAACGCAAATTTTACGTAAATTTAATGGTATGTAATTTATTACTGTGAAGTATTATTTCACATGCATTTCATTAATTTATCGTGGTCTGTTCTGTTCAGGTGCACTTGATACTATCTCAATGGTAGCAAAACAAACTTATTCAGGTGTGTAAAGACTTTGAAATTATTTTACCTATATTCTGTCCATTCAGCATTTTACAGACAAATGATTTAACAATTGAAAATTAATTAATATTGTAAATTTTTGTTAGCAAATAAGTTGTATTTATATGAAATTTAATGATAATGGACATGCATTTTAAATACTGAATGGGACAGGGCCATTATCCACTGCTTTTATTGCATTAGCTTGTATGAAGCAACATAATTCATCTTTTTTTAAATTTAATTTTGTATTCATATTCACACAAAATTGCTTATGCACATAAAATAGTCCTATTAATTTTTCACGTTGATACCAGCTTTCTTGCATTTGCAGAACAAATTACAAATTGTTATAAATTAAAAATACGTGCTGTCTTATTTTTAAGCAGAAACAAAAGAGCAGTTATCCAAAAATGTGATTGCCTTTGCACGCCCATTGGCTAGTGATAATACTGACGAGGAACGTAAGAAAGCTCGTACGTACATATCATTGATTTACGATTTTTTCACGATCAAAAATTATTCGTCATTCTCATAATTCTTTTTTTCTTTCTCTGTTGAAGAATCTTCGCAACAGAGGATGAACGCCATGCAGGATGAACTGATGCAGATGCAACTAAAGTATCAACGCGAAATAGAGAGACTAGAAAGAGAGAACAAAGAATTGCGCAAGCAAATACTTTTACGAGGAAGTCAGAAATTTAACAACAAAAAGATTAAAGTAATTTACATACATATTGCGTTAATATATGTGTGTAACTTGTTTCAATTATACTCCACGTTCATTCTTCTCGTCTTTACAGAAATCATTAATTGATATGTACAGCGATGTCTTAGACGAACTGAATGATTACGATAGTGCCTATTCCACTGCTGATCATTTACCTAGAGTAGTAGTCGTCGGCGACCAAAGCTCCGGTAAAACATCCGTGCTTGAAATGATTGCTCAAGCAAGGATATTCCCAAGGTATACTTATTTCTCTGTTTTATTTTATATAATCGATCTCAAAGAGTAAAGACTATTACTAATATTCATTATTGTCTCTTGATTGTATAGAGGTGGAGGTGAAATGATGACAAGAGCACCAGTTAAAGTCACATTGAGTGAAGGCCCTTATCATGTAGCACAATTCAAAGATAGCTCAAGAGAGTTCGATCTCACGAAAGAATCGGAGTTGGCCGAGCTCAGACGGGAAATAGAACTGCGAATGAAGAATAGTATTAAGAATGGAAAGACCGTCAGCCAGGATGTCATTTCTATGACGGTGAAAGGACCGGGTCTGCAACGTATAGTTTTGGTCGATCTACCTGGTATTATTAGCGTAAGTATATATTGCTTTTTATATTATAAACTTTCAAGAAAATTCTGCTTACAAAATTTTTCTTTCTGAAACAGACGGTAACCGTTGATATGGCGGAAGACACTCGTGAAGCAATTAAACAAATGAGCCAGCAGTATATGAGTAATCCTAACGCAATCATTCTTTGCATACAAGATGGCTCCGTTGATGCGGAAAGAAGCAATGTCACCGATCTTGTAGCTCAAATGGATCCATCGGGCAAAAGGACAATCTTTGTTTTGACAAAGGTACAAAATGTCATTTTCTTTTTGTAAAAAAAATTAATAAATGCAGATATCGTTACAATTGTCGTTTTCTTATGGCAGGTTGACATGGCAGAAGAGAATTTGACTAATCCTGAGAGGTTACGTAAAATATTGTCAGGTAAACTGTTTCCAATGAAGGCATTAGGCTACTTCGCCGTAGTCACCGGTCGAGGCAGACAGGACGACAGTATACAAACGATCAAGGATTACGAGGAAAAATTCTTTAGAAACTCTAAACTCTTCAAGTAAGTTTAATAAAAACGTCTTAAAACCACGCGACAATACAAATATGATTGTTAATGAACTTCTGATTATTCAGAGATGGTTTAGCAATGTCCGGTCAAGTGACCACCAAAAACTTGAGTTTGGCGGTAGCTGAATGCTTTTGGAAAATGGTTCGTGAAACGGTGGAACAACAAGCGGATGCATTCAAAGCCACAAGATTCAATTTGGAGACGGAATGGAAGAATAATTTTCCGAGGTAAATAATTAAAAAAAGCAATTTTGGTTTCGTCGACTTATTTCATTACATATTTAGGTTGAGAGAGCTAGACAGAGACGAGCTTTTCGAAAAGGCACGGGGGGAAATTTTGGACGAGATAGTTAATTTGTCCCAGGTATCACCGAGGCATTGGGAGGAAGTGCTAATGGCTCGAAATTGGGACAAAGTCAGTATGCACGTTTTCGAGAATATTTATCTACCTGCTGCTCAAAGCGGAAATCCAAGTATAGTATAGATTGTTTTCTCTTCATTAAACAGAAAAAAAATGAAAAGTTTCCTAACAATAATGTTCTTTTATTGTAGATACATTTAATACCACTGTCGATATTAAGCTCAGGCATTGGGCAGAGCAACAACTGCCTGCGCGTAGCGTCGAAAGTGGGTGGGAATGTTTGCAGCAGGAATTTCAGAATTTTATGTCACAGGCTCGACTTAGTCCAGATCACGACGATATTTTCGACAACCTCAAAAACGCCGTAGTAAATGAAGCAATGAGACGTCATTCGTGGGAAGAGAAAGTAGATATAATTTTTCGGCTTATTTTTATCTTTTATATTCTCTCTTTTATAAAAAGTTATAATATTAATGAATTAAAAATAACTCAATAAATGAAATCTTTCTTTTTCAGGCATCCGAAATGCTACGCGTTATCCAACTTAACATTTTGGAAGACAGGAGCGTGAACGATAAACGTGAATGGGACCAAGCAGTACGTTTCCTAGAAACCTCAGTTAAGGAAAAATTGCAGAGTACAGAACAAATTCTGCGCGATATGCTAGGACCTAATCGTAAAGAACGGTGGATGTATTGGCAAAACCAAACCGAAGAACAGCAAAAACGTACAGCGGTCAAGAACGAGTTGGATAAAATTCTTTATGCCGATAAGGTAAGTATAAACAAATAATATAAGTATACACAGATAATTACAGTTAAATAAAACTTTGTAGCAGTGATTTTATGATTATAGTAGTCTCGATTACAGAAACACGCACCTACTTTAACGCACGATGAGCTCACAGCTGTTAGGAAAAACTTACAGAGAAACGGATTAGAAATCGATAACGAATTCATTCGAGAGACGTGGCATCCTGTGTACAGGAGATTTTTCCTACAACAAAGTTTGGCGAGAGCATATGATTGCAAAAAAGGATATTATCTGTATCATACTGGGCACGAGAACGAAGTACGTGAAAAGAATAGAACAAAATTTATACAATTTACGTGACTGCTGGAATCGTCCTTATAGACAGGATATTTTCAGATGGAATGTAACGATGTAGTACTCTTCTGGCGAATTCAGCAAATGCTGAAAGTCACCGCGAATGCGCTTAGGCAACAAATCATGAATAGAGAAGCTCGCAGATTGGACAAAGAAATCAAGGAGGTCCTTGAGGATTATAGTCAAGATAACGAAATTAAACAAACGTTACTTACAGGCAGACGAGTCACATTAGCAGAAGAACTCAGTATGTATTGTAGTAATTCTCTATATTGCTATATATTAATGCTCTATATTAATCATATAATTTATAAAAATGCTAATTTCTGAAATTGATTTAGAAATATATTTCATTACAATAAATAATTTTATTATTACTAAATTATATAATTTAAATATAACAAATATGAAATAATAAAAAAGTATTATATAGTAAATATTTAAAGATCTTATTGCTGCTAAATTACGCCGCTAATTAGTATTTTTATTTTCAGAACGAGTTAGACAGATTCAAGAAAAACTAGAAGAATTTATTCAAGCGCTAAATAAAGAAAAATGAGCGTAATAAACGGAATATTAATATTGAGCACCATATCGCATACAAAGCGAATCTTTAACGCAATTCGCGATCAAATGGATGATAGATAGAGTATTTAGAGATCATGTCTCGTAAAAAATGTGAATACACACTGCAGATTCCTACAGTTTTATTCGGGAAATCAATTGCTAATTGAAGTACCGAATTTATGGATCGTTGAGTATACCAGTGTGTGTAATAGTTTATGTATGTGACTGCCCATGGTCTTATAATAGTAACTTTGTGTAACATATATATATATAATAAGAACTCGAAATCCTTACGCTCTGATACGATTCAGATTTGTAAATACGCAATATGTGATCGAAACGTGAAAGAATCTTATGAATATGTACAAAGATTCTTAAAATATATTAAGTGATGACATCACAATTGTTATCTGATTAATATTTATACAAAAATGCAAGAGTATAACATCATGTACATCATAATTATAAATTTATGATATTATTACGAGCGATAATAATAGCGATAAAATGTTGTTATTGCGACATATTGCAGAATGTATACAAAAATTACAGAAAATACAGGCTATTTCGAATGAATTAGCGATGTGTTCATGTGTCTGATAATTGAAATGTTTAATAGCTTGATTAAAAAAATTTCTTTTAAAATACAAGTCAAGATACATGATTCAAATTTGACTATATTAATATTTTGATCGACCTTGATAAGGATCGATAATGACAACGGACAAGAAGAAACGTTGTTCGTCTTAATTTGTTTTTCGTCTAATTGGTATTCGAAAAATATCCTTTTTTCTAAAAATGACTATATGCATACGATTTATAAGAATTTCATAATATTTCTGGTAATAAAAAAAAATTGTTTAAAAACCCGATAAATATTTCACATCATTCAACCGAAATAAAAATTAAAACCTCAATAATTAGTGAATTATGTAGATATCACATAATTGTGATAGAAATAGATAGATTCTTATGAATCATGACATGATGTTTCTTTTGTGTTCAATCGCATGCAAATCAATAAATTACTAAAAATAATGAACAGTGCATTTTGAATAATTGTAAGAGAAAAGTTATAATAAATAAAGCTTTTGAAACTGCAATATTCAGTTTTGTCTTTTATCATTCCTTCTCCCTATCTCATTTACTACTTTAAGATACTTTATTTTTATTACAGATACTTTGTTAATTATAAAAAATTGAAAAAAAATTTATGCAGTTGCATTCTCTTTAAATTTATAATTTCTTTAATCCTTAAATTTTTAAAGTAAGGTATTAGTGCATTATTTCTAAGTTTTTGAAAAATCTGAACACTCGAAACTGCTAAAGTATTAGGAGAATATAATCTGCAAGGAAGTTTACTGAAATTCTAAGAATTTTCCAAGATTTCTGAGAATTAGCAGAGAGAAACCTAAGCGGCCATCCCGGCCTTTTTCGTGGGACCGATTGTTGGCCTAGCATCCGCGCCAAACGTGGATGTAGAACTACGTGTCACATTCACTGGTCTAGTTTCCATCGAGCGCATCAATCTGTGGTTTCAATCTGGTTTTGAGTCCGGAATTGAAATCGGTGGAAATGGGTCTAGTTGCTCTTAGGAAAAAAAATGTAAAAAATGTAAAAAAATTAGAAACAAATATAATTAAAATAAAAAAATTATACATATAAATTAATTTAATTAATAAACAACCAACATAAAAAACACATAACGTTAATTTTACATAAATTTACACAAATTGTATAAAAATAATTCAATATCGACAAAATTTCCACTATCTCTTATTGACTATGACTACGTTTACACGGCCTTGGTTTACGCTGAAGTTATAACAACGATGTTATAACTACTGACGTTAGATGTCGTGTAAACTCTATATCTTTCTCTCTCGCACAGATCTTGGCCACACTTTGCAGGCAGCATTCCCCCTCCAGGTATATATGCTCTAAGACGTTTACACGGCCTTGGTTTACGCTGAAGTTATAACAACGATGTTATAACTACTGACGTTAGATGTCGTGTAAACGCTTCTTTACGACGAAGTTGCTACATCGAGGTGGTAACTAGTCAATGCTATTTTCTTTTATTTATTAATCTATTCTCATTTCTCTATTATTTCTATTATATAAATAAAGAAGACAAATTTCTGCATTATTTTTTAGAAAATATGACAATAAAAATGATGAAAGAAACTAGATAATTAATGAAGAAACTTACAAAGCAAATCATACACGCTTATAAAGAATAAAAATTTAAAGCAATTTATTTTTAAAATGTTTACATTTTTTACATACTGTCTAGGAACTAGTGATATATTGACTGTGATAAACGATATATCGCTTCCCCTCACTTCAAAATAAGGCTCCAGCCTGCATTGCAGCTATAGGCCTGGTTGGCCTCGTATTCATCACAGCCATTCTTCTCCTACACGAATAAACGTAAATATTGACGAATGTTTTCGATGTATAAAAGATGTATAAATACAGACAGATTTATTTAAGTTTGAAAGTAAATGGAAAGTAAAATAATTTATAACGACATTATTCAGAGAGGAAGTGATAAAAAGTTATAAGAAATAAATCTTATAACCAAATTAAAAAACAGAGACAACATGTAAAAGTATGCGAACGAGTCCAATATGTTCACTCGGTTTAGTTTAGATAACATTCTGCAATTCGCTGTTTTAATAAACAATGATAGAGCAATATTTGAAAAAAGGTAAAAGAACATGTATTTGAATATGCATTAGCGCAATAATACACACGCGGTCATTAATGCCTGGACATCGTAAGTTGACAGGTTTTGAAACACACCCGAAACGCGTGCGATTTTTAAACTTTCGTGTATCATGACTTGGCCGAATTGAGTCTTATAAGACCAGGAGCCATTAAATTAAAAAAGAAAAAGGTGTAGTATGACTCATGATACACGAATGCTTCGAAATCGCACGCGTTTCGGATATGTTCCAAAACCCATCAACCTTACGATGTCCAGGCATTAATAACCGCATCTGTACAAGAAAATTTGATAATATTATTAACCTGAGCAGCTATGGTTGTTGTAATTGTTGCTGCAGCTGTTGCAATCGTTGCTGCAACTGTTCCTGCTTTATCTTATGCTTGATGTAGAAGCAGAACAGAACGAGACACTTGGCCTCTTGGCAGCCCTTTGCATGGTAACAACATAATGCAATCATTTGTTTACAAAGAGGACAACCACCGTTTGTCTTTCTCTTGCAGATCTTCATGTGCACCAGCACTCGCTTCATCTTCTGGCAGCTCGGGAGACAACAATTAGCATCTCTACACTGATAAGCATGCACCAATGTTTGGATACATCTTTGTATCGATAATTTCCGAGCCTCCTACATCACAAAAACAAAAAAGATATGAGCGCATTATAATGTTACATAAATCAAATTTTCATCTTGATATCAGATAATTTATATTCGTTTTTATATTTCTGTAGTTTTACAACTTTTTAGTTTCTTGTATATGTTTATACAATATATATGTTAACGAACAAAAATCTCTAGCATATATACATATGTTACAGAAATTGAAGTTATATGAACAAATATTTGAAATTTTTATCATCTAATAATAAGATTAGTATATAATAAAGTAATATCGTCGGATTTATATGGGAGAGGGGGAGGGAAAGGAAAGTGGAGAGAGGGAAGGAGGGTGAAAGGGAGGAAGAGAGGGGGGAGAGGGAGGGGGGAGAGAGAGAACAATAGGAATGGATGGAGTGTGTGTGCGTGCAATAGATAATGTGATAAGTAACAAAGGAAATAAGAGAAAGAAAAAGAACAATACAGAAGCCAATGAAGATGACAAAATAAGGGATGTGAAATACAATAAAGATTATAAGGTTTTTAATGTGGCGGAGAGGTGTCCAAAATATTGGGCCTGTTCTTTTTCGCTGCATTGCTGCACCAGTGCAATGAGTTAAAATGAAACAAATATACTTTCTCTCGTTCTAACTTGTGCACTGGTGCAGTGAAAAATAATAGATCCATTTATTGACGAATTGAGGAAAGTAAATAATAGCAGAGGTATAAGAGACTCTATTTAAATTAAGATGTGATAATTTGGAAGAAGATAATAATATTGATTGGAAGTGAAGACATTATATGAAGGATTGTCAGGTCAAAAGATTCGATAGATTTGGGAGAGAATAGAGAGGAAATATAAAATAGAATTTGAAATAAAGAGAGCTAGATGAAGATAAAAAAAAGGAAGAAGATCTCGTTGCAGAAAGTGATAGAAAGATAAATACGAGGTTATACATCAGGATACGAAGGTACTTCCCATCCTGATGTACAACCTTTCGTACAGAACACGCTCTCACCATCTTCTTCATCTTCTTTTTCTTTTCGTAATGGCTCCTGGTCTATCTGAGACCAATACGGCCAGAAACTAATATTTACGCTTAAGGAGCAAGGCTTTCAATTTTATAAATACTTTGTGGATACTAGTTGGCTGTTTTGTATGATTACTTGATTTGATCCGCGAGAGCTTGCCTCAGCGCGAGTCTCGGGCGGTAAAAAAGTAGGAACTGAGCCGACGGAAACAGAACAGGAAGGAGAGGGAAGAGAAGGCGCGTACCAGCCCAGCGCATGCGGGCAGCCATGCCTCAGTCAGCGGGAAAGTACAACGTATTCAACGTTCTCCCTAGTAGCACGTGTTGGTTTTTTATACGTTTCCTAAACGTTTCTAATATTTTAAATACGTTTAGGAAATGTATATGAAACGTATATAAACCATCATGTGCTACCTGGGCTCACTGGGCGCATTCAGCGGACAAAATGATCAGTGCGCAATTAGTGATGATCAGAGCTCGGAAGTTCGTGGTGTTTT
>VBVQ01000070.1:0-33151 GCA_011636635.1 Tetramorium simillimum | reverse complement strand
CGGTGCGCCTATAAGGTACTGCTTTTTGCGGCGCTCGGTCTCTTCGGCCGCTAGCAGGCGCGTAGAGTGGGGGAAAACACCACGAACTTCCGAGCTCTGGTGATGATTGGCTTTTACTGTTAGATCTCTAAATCTAGACCAATTATGTTGACGAATTACTCAACTGTTGTACAACAACTGTTGTGTCCGCTGAACGCACCCAATGTTTGCCATGGGGAACCCGGCTATGAAAAAGCGGAACGGAATCATTCTGATTGATTAACCTTCCATCTACTTTCCTTTCTGTTACTGTTCCGTTCCAATATCTCTATTCGTCGGGATGCAACCTAAGGCCCAGTTCAACAGTGGCCAGTTAGCTTAACTAGTAGTTAAGTAGTGTTGCCAACCACTAAAACAAAATTCGGTGAGCTGTTTACAAGGTTAGATAAGTTCAAACGTGTTTCGCTATAAAGGAAAAATTTTGGAAAGTTGTTGAGGCAATCAATCGCTTTTGCTTGATATATTAATTATCTGAGTTTTAATGTAAATGGAAAGCAACTAATATTGGCTGCGTTCAGCAAAGAAAACCGCTCAGTGAGCGCTCAATGATTCTTTACTGCATTGACTACGTTTAACTGACGCAATTATTGTGAATTAGTTTGATTTACTGCTAAACGACATTTGGCTGCATTTAGTAAAATATAAATATTCTAAAATAATTTACGATTTTCTATTTCCTTTTCATTTATTTACAACATGTTTACTCAGCGATCGCCATATTTTATAGCAAACTGAAAGTACGCTGCATTGAAGCACAACGGTATATCCAACTTGACCACTGCCAATCAGCTTGACCACTGCTGATCAGCCAATGAGTAAATTTATTTCGTAGGAAATAACTATTTGGTGCGTACCAAACACGTTCGGTATAAACTAGGCCTATTGCAGGCTGATTGGTTGTTCCTATGACGTACGTTCTATTCCGCGGCTCTATTCCGCACCATGTGATTTCAGCCTTTTGTAAATTAAGGGGATGGCCCAGGGATGTCCCGTCGGAGCGGTGATTCCTACGTCTCCTGTTGCAGCACGCGCATACAGTTTGATCTTGGCAAGTCATTCCAGCGAATGAGTTCGTTGCATTTTATGCGTATTTTATTATATCTGACGGAAGAGTCTCCATTCTAAGCACAATACCACCATTTGTCCGGCACAGGTTATATCCCCGAGGGGATTTCACCGCAGGGACGAAAGAAGTGGCGCGAAGCCAGAGGTTTGTCTTTTTGAGGATTGCTCATGTAAATGGACAGTCCCGCGGAGCCCACGCCGGCGAAGAAGAGATGCATGATGACGAACGGGAGCCGTATCGAATCCTTGCCTTGGATTCAGATGCCATATCAACAAAGGAAGATGAACGGGGAGCGGAAGCAGGCGCAAAGGTGTGTACGGAAATTCCAGCTGCAGCGGCATTTCCCCAGCACGATGAAACAGGCCTTGATAAGTGGTATAAATGTCGTCAAGCCCGTCGCGTCGAGTCACGCACACCCTGACAACGCGAGAGTGTCGTCGAACGAGGAGACGCGAGTTCCCTGTACTCTGCAGAAACTGAGAATCCTGTCTCCGAAGGGGAGAGATCTGGGAGAGTTCAACGTAGAGGTAAAATCTCTCGACTCGTCTAAGGGAAACACGATTACTATCACCAAATCCAATTTTAAGCCCATCGATAAGCAATTGATGTTCCCTTTATCTCCAGTCACGCATGTGAAAGCACTTCCGCGAATACTTAAGCCGGGTAGCAGGAAAATTCCAAAGACTAATTTAATGGAAGCGATGTCTTGCAGCAGGCGCATTTCTTGGACTGATAATAGCAGCAAGTTGCAGCAACAGCAAGTTGAGATTCCACCGATAAGTAGAATGCTTTCGAATGATCAAGGCATGGAAGGTAAGACAGAAAAGCAGCTGTGTAATAACAGTAATGTTACTATCGATGAATCGCCTTGTACAGATGATATAAGTTTTATACGTTCTGTGCATCGAACTGTTGATAGTAATCAGAAGCATGTAATAAATCATGGAACAGATGATACAAATTGTAGTTATACAAGAGTTCAAGAAATTGCTGCTACGAATAAGGAGATTTCTATGGAAACATCAGTGCATGAAGAAATTATTGAATTACCATATCTCCCAAGGACACTCACGATAAATTCTAGCAACAAAAAGATTATGCCACTGTTTGACAGGAATCGTAAAGTAAGTAAGGGAAAATGTATCGCTATTATAAAGAAAACGGAAAATGGGAAGATAGTTACGTCTCTGAAGAGTGCGGCAAATCTTGTGCAGAAATACGATAAAGTCGATAAGACTTCAAATCGCAGCAACTTACATAATTGTAATAGGAAAATTTCCAACGGTGGCCAAATCTCGTTGGATAAAAATAATACACTTCAAGCTAAGCCTGACATAGTTCCTAAGAGTCAAGTGCCCGAAATGAAGTCACAAAATGTTATGACAATCATACCTAATGATGAAACTCTTTCGTTTAATCAGAATACAGTTGTGACACAAGAAAATACTCCAGTGGCGTCGGCAAATGTAGATACAGCGAATGTCACAGATCACCATACAATTAGGCATGACACAAAATGTGACGATATGCAAAGCAAAGGCTCGAAGGCAGAATCTCGAAATAATCCGATTGTCAGCGACAGTCAAGCAAGGCATATTTCAGAACTGCAACAAATTACAAATATCAGTGTGAATGTCCAGTCAAATGTTCAGAATACAAATTTGCCTCAAACAGACTTGTCAAATCCACTAAATATTATAAAAAAGGCGATGGATAGTGTGAAAGACAACGAGCTGCGTGACCTAGCATTGAAGGCTTTGGCCGACTGTGGTATCGGAATCGAGAGATACGTTCCGAAATGTCCACCGAAGGATCACAAAGCCGTGCACGACACGCAAGTGCAGACAGTAGTGTTCGGCCTGCTCGATCCTAAATCTTTTGTATTAATAAACAAGGATCTGGAGGATATTCACAAGCTAAGTCAGATTACTCTTCATGATATGCCCCCTAATGAAAATCGATCATCAGCGGATAAAACGCATTCTAATAATGATTTGGTATCCAATAATAGTTCAGTATTCAAAGATCTTGATGAAAGTGAGCAAGAGAGTATTGATTTACATAGTTTTATGGAACAATTTTGGAAAGAGGATTCAGATGCGCTTAGAATAAAAGAGACTTTATCAGTGCCGAAGATAAGATGTGACAGCCTTCTGGAGCATTTACAGAAAGACTTTGAATGTGTTAAACGATATGATCAAGACGGCATGTTGAACATACATAACGCTGTTCTAAGCGATAACATCTATCTCGTTCGGAGACAATTAATGATACTTAAACATTGTAAAGAAAGTGTTGATATATTAACTGAAGATGGAGCGGTAATTTTATTTCCTTTATCTAATGTCGCATTTAATTTTATTTAATTTTAAGAGATACAATAACACATTTTATATGCTCCGCAGACGAGTTTGGAATTGGCGATCAAATATGACGTGTGCAGCGAAATAGTGAAGCTCTTACTCGATGCTGGAGCACAACCGGTGATACCGAAAACCATACATGAATCGGCAGTGATTATAGCTAGCAGACAGTCATCACCGTTGTTGCCAATGCTTGTTAGCCGGGTCTCAAATTCGAAATTGCTCGATCAAGTTGATTCAGACGGTAAGATTATTACAATATGTAAATAAAGTTTTGTAGAACTGGTCCCCAAGTAGCAAGCTGACATCGTTTTGACGTTAAAATAACGTTTTGACGACATTTTAACGTCAAAATGACGACAAATAACGTCAACTTGCTACCTGGATCTTGTGAAGTATCCTGATTAACGTTGTCTATTTACTATCTCTCAAGGTTTCGCAGCGTTGCATTATTGCAGTATACGCGGTAATTTGCCAGGAGTCAAGGTGCTTGTATCAGCAGGTGCGACTGTTGACCTGAAGGATATGAAATCGGGACGGACACCTTTGTTTCACGCGATAGACAATACTCATACGCCCGTGATGCAAGAACTTTTACAAGCTGGTGCCGTCGCAAGTATTGCAAATTACGCGGGACAAACAGTTCTGTCTGTAATTATCGATCCGCAAAATGTATCCCTCACGGAGTATAACCGAGGAAAGATAGTGTGATTGTTTTTATCTTTATCAATTTTACGTAATGATATCTCTGATTAGATATAATATATACCGTCAAAGTAAAACAATTTTTAAGTAATATGAGACGAAAACTATTAGAAATGATTTTAGTTTTAATGCTGAATTAAACTAGTCAACGTACAGATTACAGCTATTCAAAGTGACTTCAATCAAACTCCAATGAACTGTATCTTATTATTATCGATATTTCAACTTATGAGTGAATGAGTAAATAAGTGAATTAAAACACAATTAATATTAAAATATAAATATTATTTTACAAACTAATCGATTGAGACGAGTCCTATTGGCTCGATGGCAAAGTCCACATTAACAATACACACAGTATCAAACTTGATAAAATTTTCAACTAAAAGATGTTAAGAATAATATCGAAAAACTAAATTATTCTTGCAACGTACAGTGTCATTTTTCATTTTAGTATAGTGTTTTTACAATAATATAATTATTTAAAATAATTGTCATTCAGTGTTAATATACTAAAGACTCCCATTTTATTATAATTTGATATGTGAAAGTAAATATTTATTTTAATTCGACAGCTATTAAATAACCTTTTTTTATGAGTTTAACATGCCAACAGCCAAATTATCATACATCGACTTTATGACTTGGTTTTTTCTTTTCCTTTCTTACACCTCTTGTCTTCTTGTCCTCTTTATTGTGATTTCTTTCATATCCCTTTCACCTTAAAGCATCTTCAGGTGTTTAAAGCAATTCAGTTCT
Source organism: Tetramorium simillimum (assembly GCA_011636635.1). NCBI lineage: Eukaryota > Metazoa > Arthropoda > Insecta > Hymenoptera > Formicidae > Tetramorium > Tetramorium simillimum. Next base: position 28,219 of record VBVQ01000070.1, on the reverse strand, counting down.
TGAGCCATTTTTCTATGCTGTACAACTTATTTTTAATTTGATTGGTTATTTATTAATTATCCAGAGAAGAGTATTTAGTATATTTTACAATTTGATCGATTGCAGACGCTATTTTTCTGAAAAACGTTTAATTTTAATGTACGTTGCAAGAATTTTCTTGATATTTTTCTCCTTTCTGATGTCATCAATTCAAAATGGGTGCATGATGATTGATTGTGAGTGAATAAATGCCTTGAGTAATAAGAATTTAGTAAAAGACATCGTTCGATGTTTTCCAGTGTTAATACATTGCTTTACATATTGTGAAAGAAATTTTTAAAATTTGTAAAAAAAGAAAAAATTAGAAATATTTAATTTTAACAATGCTGCTAAGCAAGATTGTAATATTTATTTATATATAGGTGTAATATAAATTTTGTTGTATCAACATGTAAATATTAAAATATCGATTAGATATACGGGATCTCTCATGAGTCCAGCACCAAAGTAATTAAGACAAAAGCTTTTATAATTTGCTCAATATATTCATCATTGTTCTCAATATACAAAGTTAATTTTTATGCAATCACAAAACACGATTAATGATCTCAGGGATAATGATGTTATTTACACGCGTAAACGGTGCTAGATTTATAGGATATTCTGTATAATAATACTGTTTTTTAGGCTATATTTAAAATATTTGTATATAATTGTGTGTTACATATATTGTAACATATATACATATATATAAAATTTATGTACTTGCTTAAACTTGAATGTGATGATGACATGTCTCTAAACATAAAAGCGGAAAATGAATAAATTTTCGTAATCTAGAAAATATGTATTAGAAAAAATACATTGCATATAATGTTCATTACGATCATTGAATAGCAATTTATTATTTTTTTGTGTATATTACATGCATATTTGCATTGAGAATGCTGTTTATAAAATATTGTCTCTTATAAAGTGCAGAAATGTATAATATTTTGCATGTGTACTGTAAATCAATATTTTTGTATACGTTATAGAGATTGTTATAAGATAATATTTGACAATAGTTATTAACATAAATAATTGATGCAGATATTGTAATTGTGATTACTTTTCAATTTAACCCTACTATACATACATATTTATATATAATAATTATATATATATTTTTTAAATTTCTAATATACCTATAATATAATTTAAATAGAAGTTGATGTATTTAAGAAAATCAATATGTAATAATTCTTTATATATTTATAATTTTTTAACATAACTAATATCAGTGATACTTATACAAAGTACTTGTAATTAAACATATCTAATTAATTTTTTAATCTGAGTTTGAAATTCAAAATTGTATGTAAGATAATTATCTTTATGAATGAACGTATTGATTTTAGCTTTTAGGCTGTGACACATGAAAAATTTAAGCAATAAATTAAATGGCTCCTGGACCTCCTGGATCATCCTGGATACGGAATGCGGCAATACTTACCGCCATAGCGCCAATCAACATCTTACCATACGTTAAGGTGCCTTTTCATGGTAACGCTCGACCTTTGCTCGGCTATAGTAGAGATTCTCTAATCAGAGACTGGTCATGAGAGGACCACTTTTGATTGGTCCATCATTTTCCTGCAACTCCTGCTAATAAACAAAAGGTGACGTATGTACATACATACAATAAAACACAAATAAGTTTTAATATAAAAATAAAAAACAAGATTTAAAACAGCGCTTTTAATTAAACTAATAATACATTCTTTGGTCGTAACAAGTGTATCTGTAATAAATACGTTACTTAACTTCTATACTTCGCAAAGATATGAATTGTTTGGGATAGCATCCGTTTGATCACGTTGCGATTGGATACATCAATCAAGTTATTCGGATTTAACTGCAGTCAGCAGTCGAGACAGCCTTCATAGACGGTAGTCTGATACGGCTAAAAATCCTAATATCAAAATGTTGAAACTATAATAGTTTTTAAATAAGAAAGTTTAAAGATGAGCAATCGAATTATTCAAAATTCGCGCGGATTGTTCAAAATTCAGATCCGTTGCATATTCATGAAGCTATCACTTCCACAATTTATTAACCGAAGTTTAACTAACAGATACCCGATAGGAGAGTTTGTTTTATATAAAATAAATTTTCCTATTGGATATTGTTAGTTAAACTCCAGTTAAAGTAAGTTGTGGAATGGCCTTAGGCTCGATTGCACCAACGTTATTTCGGCTTTAAGTGAAATGTATGTCTTTATTTATTTAGAAAGAAAGATGATAAAAGATAGACACGTGTTTAAGTTTCGCTTAAAGCTAAAATAACGTTGGTGCAACTGAATCTTAAAGCAGCTTCATGCATATGCAAGTTCAGAAACTTCACTCGGGTAAAATTTCTATCTTTCTATCTTTGTTACTTACTGAGAATTGAATATACGAATATAACGAATTATTACATATTGATTTTCTTAAATACATCAATAAGGGCAGAAGGATAGAAATTTCGCTCAAGTAAAGTTTCTGAACGCAACCCTACGGATCTAAATTTTGAAAAATCCGCGCGAATTTTTAATAATCCAATTGCTTATCTTCAAACTTTCTCATTTAAAAATTACTACAAGTTTCAACGTTTTGATTTTAGGATTTTTGTCTCTATAATATTCATTTTTATTAAAAAAAATTAACTTTATTTTTAAGTTAACTTTCTTTCTTTTTCAAGTTTTAAAAATTAGAGAAAGAAAAAGATCTATATTAGTTATCTATATCGGAAAATTAATCCGCACTGATAGAAATGGACATAAATAATTTCAAGAAGAATCTGCCATTAACAGGTGGTGTGGTAGGTCCGGGATACCTCGTATGTATTTGTCTATCTATATGCTATTATAATATTTTGCGTGGTGTTGAAATCGCATAAAGATCCAATTAAAATTCCGTCGTACTGACGTTCGTGCGATCGTAGAAAAGTGGAGGCATGCGGTGAGGAGGAAAAAAAAAAGAGTTCGAACCGATGGAGGAAGGAAAAGAACGGACGAAGGACGGAGAATGAAACAAAAAGAGAGGAAGGAAGAAAGAGAGAAAGAACGCGCGCGCGCGAAAAGCGGAAGAGAGACATCTAATTAGTTCTCCGTGCGTCAGATCGGTGGGCCGACGTGCCCCGGATCGAAGGAGGCGCCATCGTCAGCGAGCCCGGTTATGAGGTTATCGTCGTCAGTATCGCGGTCGTGAGAATCCACGAGAGACGTCGTCGTCGCCGCCTGCCGTCATCGCCGTCGCCGCTCCTGTCGTACTCCACGGCGATGGAGCGCGCGTAATCCTCCACGGCGACGATGCTGCGTAATGTCGGCGGCTCTACCCCACGGCCGGTTGCCAGCTACAGCGCGCGTCACCCCAGTGCCCGCCAGGCACGGTCCCGCGGAACGTCGGCCGCGCCGTCCCCGCCGTCGTCGTCGCCGCCGCCGCCGCCGTCGTCGCTCCGCCCCGTATGATTCATAAGGACCAAGCCCGGGCTTGCCTTCAGGTAACGGCCGCAAAATCCCGATTCCGGAATCTCGTACCCGGAAGCGGTGCTCCGAAATCGGACGGTTTCGTCCTGGTTCCTGGGGATATCGGGGTTTACGCGTTGCTTGGAGCTCTGGATAATCCGGAGATACTGCGGAGCGTACGCGCTCCCGCAGCGGGGGGCTTGTGAAAAAAGAAAAAATTCGTGTACCGAATGACGTTTCCGACGGCACACGGATTTGCGAACCGTGACGGGACGCGTCGGTTTCTGATTAAGCGCGTATACGTGGAACGCGTTGCATTGGAGTATTATCGTTTCATGTGATTGCAAAATTTGGCGAATATTTTATTGTTGATAAGTGCCAATTGTATTTGAAGTAATGGTTTTAACCAAGTCGAGAGACGATGTTCTGTTAATTATTATTAATTTTCTTTGCAAGAAATTTGATTATTAACTGTATCATTTTCATTTTTATGCAAAACGTGTAACAGAGAGTATCTTCTAATTAATCTCCGTATTAATTAGAAGGAAGCAAAAATGTTGCAATTTTGTAGAACGTAGGATATAACTGTTTTTCTATTTTTTTATTCACATTTATTATTTTTTTTATAAAATGTAGACTGATTATGATGTAGGCGTTGCAACGTAATGCTGAATGTGTGTAATATTTTTGTTAAAGGGACAAAAGCCAAATTTTATACATTCGGAGATGCTAGAGGTTGGTTTGCGAGTTGTCCGTGGACAGGACTGGAAATGGGACGACCAGGACGGTGGAGAGGGCCACGCCGGGACGATAGTAGAGATTGGCAGGCCTCCCTCCACGGGAAACTCGACATCCAGTCCAAATCCCACTGATCGAACGCCGGACAAGACGGTGATCGTTCAATGGGACCACGGCGCAAGGAGTAATTATAGGATTGGCTATCAGGGTGCTTACGATCTCTTGGTGTTCGATAACGCGGCCGCTGGCGTCAAGCACACCAACATCATCTGCGATGGTTGCAAGAGGCACGGGATAATCGGCATCAGGTGGAAGTGTACGGAGTGCTTCGATTACGATCTCTGCACACAATGTTATATGGCTGACGTACACGAGCTAACTCATACCTTTGAAAGATATCAAACTGCGAATGCTGTGGGGTGAGCGTTCAAGAGCAATTTTAATTAAATTTTAATTAAATTGTTATTCATCTTGATATCTAATTGCGATTTTTAATTGGGCACAGAGTTCGTTTGGGACCGCGAGAAGGATGCACGAAGATACCTCTGAAGGGGATCTTCATAGGAGCGAAAGTTATTCGCGGTCCGGATTGGGAATGGGGAAATCAGGATGGTGGACGTGGTATTCACATTTTGTTTAAATCATATATATAAATTATGTATTTATGTAGTAAATTGCCGATCTAATTTTCCTCGAATATTTCAGGGAAAACCGGCAGAGTCATGGACATACGCGGATGGGACAACGAGAGTAGCCGATCCGTCGCGACTGTTACGTGGTCTACGGGTAGCACTAATGTGTACCGATTAGGCTTCAAAGGTTGCGTGGATCTGTGTTACGTGGAGGAGGCTAATTCTGGTACTTATTACAAGGAGCACCTCCCATTACTCGGCCAACCGGTCTTGACCGTGCCGGATAACGGAAACAGTACGACGCCGACGAAGACCGGTGTCGCCAGCATCACGTCTACTAGTCCACACCCTTTAACGTTTAACGTTGGTGACAAAGTGAAAGTGCTAATGGAGGTCGAAACGTTAAAAGAGATGCAGGACGGTCACGGTGGATGGAATCCGCGTATGGCTGATTATATAGGAAAGGTACTTCACAAAAGTAACCTTATTAGCTTAAAAATGCTTTAAATATTAGTTAACATCTATTGAACATTAACTTTAGGATCTTGATTGATTCATTTATTAATATTATTTAGGATTTTTTGTCTCTATCGAAACAGAGGAAAAGATAAATTTTAATTGATTTTGTGTATGTGTGTACGTGTGTGAAAATCTATCAAGAAAATATTTTCTTCTATTGAGTTACTCTTATTGTATATATATATATACTTGAGTTCTTATTGACGAATATGTTAATATATTTAATTAGAATTAATATAGAGAAATATAAAGAAATATAGAATTTAATTTTTTTTTAATTTAAAATTTAGATTGGCACGGTGCATCGGATTACGGATAAGGGAGATGTTCGCGTGCAGTACGAAGGCTGCCATAATAGGTGGACTTTTCATCCGGGTGCTCTAACGAAAGTTACCGCTAAGGATGCATTCTCTCTTGGTGATATAGTCCGCGTGAAGAGTGACCTGGCTGCTGTCAAACAATATCAACGTGGCCACGGTGAATGGATAGACGTCATGAAAAACGTTAGTCGGCAATTTATAGCCTTGTTTTTGTCATTTGGTACGATCATATGAGGAAGTAACATACGTGAGATATCGGATTTATATTTGTTGTAGGCTTTGGGGAAAACCGGGAAGGTAATTAAAATCTATTCTGATGGTGACTTGCGTGTGGCATTAGACATACACGGCCATACATGGACATTTAATCCTCTGAGTGTCGTTCCGGTATCTTCTGGCACGAACACCACAGCTGCCGCGCATGATAATGCCAACAGAAGTAGGGATCGTTCGAGTATGTTCGTTTTTATTATACACGTGAATTTAATAGCGTTAAAATTAAGAAAAATATTGTATGTGAATTAATATCAGAAAAAGATTGATTTTATCTTTGTTGCTACGTGTAAAACAAGATCATCATTTCAATTCTCATGGCGTAGTCGACGGTACCGATAGCGAAGTGGAGAAACTGTTGAGGGACGCAGCTAGAGGCGAGGCCGGTGTAGACGCGGTACGAGAATTCCTCAAGAAATACCCTGGCAGGGTGGACGCATGTGCTCCCGGCGGTGGCAGGAAAACGTGCCTGCAGGTGGCCGCACATCAAGGTCAGCGCGAGCTCTGCACCCTACTTTTGGACGCCGGTGCCTCTTTACGTGCGGTTGACGAGGATGGAGATACGCCGTTGCATTACGCGGCGTTCGGGTAAGTTGGAAATTATTGGAAATCAAATTCCGCAGCGTCAATTACATCGATGTTCTCTCTTTTGATTTAAACAGCAATCAGCCTGAAATAATGGACCTATTGTTATCGCGAGGCGCGGCTATCAATGCCGTCAACAACGGCAGATGTAGTGCTCTACACGTGGCGGTTAACAAGCAGCACGTGCAATGCGTGAGGGTGCTACTGCGATATCATTGCGACGTGAATCTCCAGGACTCGTACGGTGATACAGCGTTGCACGATGCGATCGGGAAGGACGCATTGGATGTGATCGACGCGTTGTGCGCCTGCGAAAGGGTTGATTTCACGCTACGTAATAAACGAGGCTTCAATATCCTCCATCATGCCGCACTTAAAGGCAATGCTCAGTATGTATAAAAAAGATTTGATTAAATATAGTCGCACAGCGACTCAATGCATTTACGTCTGCGCAATGCTTGGGCAATGCATAAAATTCGCCTGATTTATGCTCGTAAATCTTCACAGTGCAACGGAGAGGCTGGTTGCACGCGCGCGTCACTTGGTGGACGTGAAAAAGGAGGACGGATTCGCAGCGTTGCATCTAGCAGCGTTGAACGGACACAGGGAAGTCGCGGCTATCCTTCTCTCGCAGAGCGGCGGCCGCGCCAAGGTCGATCTACGCAATAATCGTCGGCAAACGCCGTTGCACTTGGCGACTTCGCAGGGACACTGGTCGCTTGTCGAACTGCTGGTGCACCACAACGCGGACATCGGCAGTGCGGACGAGGACGGTGATACCGTGCTGCACATCGCGATAGCCAAAAGCCCGAATCAACAAACTGCCGTGCCTACACCCGAAATTAGCCGGGATTCACCGCTTATATATGCTGTACGTTGTCTAAGTTCTTGCATTTTACGTGAACCAATCTTATGTGTATAATCTTTTCTAATGAACAATGTCTTCTTTCGAGCAGATCTGGCAGAACCTGGCGAGGCAAGGCGCAAAGACTGAATTAGCATTAGCTTGTTTTCTGGTAAGCGTGGACAGAAGTTGCATACTCCTTGAACAAGTTAAAAATAACAAGGACAAGACACCGCTCGATCTTCTGGAAGGCAATCCACAGGCTGCTCTGCTCGCTGATCTTTTACGATCTTATAAATACCAAAGTCACAGCACGCAATTAGAGTAAGCTGAAAGGATATAAGTAATTTAAACATTCCGCAAGTTCAGTCTTCCAAACGTAAATTTAACTGAAACGCAACTTTAAAATGATCTTGACTTTCGAAATCACTTAATTGATTTTAACGATTTAGAGTTTATCAACCGAATGTATGTATATAAAATGTAATTCGATGTCTTGCAGAATAGAGAACAATCCACCGCCCGGTTACGTAGAGCCACCTACGTATCGGATAGATAATATATCGCAGTCGGAAGGATTGCGCGGGGCGAAGAAGAACATAGCCGGTTCCGGCGACGCTGCGGAGTGTCGGAATTGCTCGGGGATCATAGGTGACATAAAGCAGGAGAACCGAATTGATCCAAGCAGTAGTGTTTCGCTCGTTGGTTGTGCACGTTGCGGCCATACCGTCGTCAAGACGCAATCGATTCAAGGTGCGCGATCTTCCGCAGATAGTCTAAATTGATCAGGAATCTATTATTAAGCGTTTGTTGTATCAGCGAGATATTCTGCACATCATCCGAATGTTTTGTATCACCTTCGCACATTTTTCTAGACGGTCAGCTGGCGACAGGCGAAGTCTCTATAGCCAATCCGGAGGATAAATCGAAGGACGTATCGTCGGAAGGCAAACGGGAGGAGATCGGCGACAGGGAAAAAGACAAAGATCTTGAACGACTACGTTACTTGGAGACTAGAGTCGCAGATCTCGAGGAAGCGAACATGTGTAGCATCTGCATGGAACGCCGTCGTAACGTTGCCTTTCTCTGCGGACATGGCGCGTGCGAACACTGCGCCGCACCGCTGAAGACCTGTCACATGTGCCGCAAGACGATCACAAAGAAGATCAATTTGTATTAAGAAAAATCGGTCAATAATCACGCTTATATTAGGACGTCGATTTCCCACGCGGTGCGCGCGTATACAGCGTGTCTCGGGAGGAAAGATCGATACCAATGATGATAATAATAGTAAAATGGCTCTGTTGTGTCCAGTTGTAAACAATTTAGACAACTCTACGCAATTTGGAGAGACCCACGCTTTGAGAAATTCCTTTGCTCGCTATGTGGCGCGTTTCTCTTGAGATACTCTGTTTACTTGCCCAACAGGGAACTCTGCCAACTGCGGTGTCAGCATAGGAAAATGTTCACTAATTGATCGTAACAAGGCGCGCATTACGCTACGCGCTGAAGAAATTAAACTGCCAAAATGAATATTTCTTTTCCGCGACAAGTTTGAAAGGGCGAAAAAGATGAAGCTCCCCGTTATATCGCACCATCGTCGTGCCATAACGAGACAGGTTTGCCTGAACACAAGATAATTCGGTCTTACGTTTTTTTTCTTTTCCGGCAATTAGTTAAGTAAACGATTATTAAAAATTAATTAATTTTACAGGGATATCTTGTGTCCGAACGAACACGCGCGACGTACATCGTGTACGCTTTTCCTTCCTCACAATTCGGCGTTTTCGCCTGTGCTTTATCCCGTCCATTTTTTATCCATGTTTGAGGAGAACGCGGATAATGAGCACGAAAAAACGAGCTTCTCATCTCAGCGTAGAAATCGCGATCGTGCTTATGCGACAACAATCATAGGAGCTCATAGAAACGTTCGTACATATCGCCACATTATATTGCGGGGAAAAAAAGAAGCCTTTCCTGTTATATATACCGCACCACGCCTTCACATTATAACTATTATAATGCGAACTTTTATAATGTTCCCGCATCTGAGACCTAGAAATATCAGAGGAAGGCAACAGGAAATATTGTGGGACAGTATATCAGGAAAGGTCCAAAAAGAAAACTGTTTCCACGTGTTCGAAAACTTCCAAACTGTGCGAACGTGTACTATTTCACTCGTGCAGTAGAAGAGAAGGGGGCACATTTAGATAATTTAATTCTTAATTGTCTCCATTTTTACATTTGTTTAAAAAAAAATAATTTTTTTATAAATTTTTTCTGAAAGATCTCTTGTTAGTTAAGTTTTCTAAGTCTTGGTTACACTTTGTAAATGTTATTAATAATATAAATTGGAATTGTACTATTGTGTATTTAGCAAGTTTAGATATTTAATATGGATTCTATCATGACGGAATATATTCAATGTTTTAGATTGCACGAACACTGATAGAAATAGCGAAAGTATCTTTGCATTGATATTTAATATTCAAAATGCGTTAAACTGACGCGGTGTTTAAATGTATCCCCTTTTCCCCCATCGCATTTGCATCATTCGATGAATGTTTTGCGTAATGATTAAGACACGCTAAAGGGAAACATCCAGTCTTATACATATATATATATATATATAGCCAAATTTTCTAGGTAGAATAATTGTACTCATTTTGTATAAAGTGATTCGTTTGTGATCGAATGCGACAGCAGTGGAACCAATTAATTTTAAGCTTCCCATTACAAACGCATCTTCAAATGAAAGTTTGCGTATAAGAAGCCGACATTTTTTGCCGAGATACAAGCTGATTAACGTGAGGATCGATTTTGTGAGAATCCTCGAATTATCGAAGAAACTCTATGTGATTTTTGGGAAACATTTTTTTTCCATCAGTATTAGACATCTTGCCTTTTTACTCAGCACAACGAAAAGAACTTGTACTCGTGGCGCGTTGTTTTTGATACGTAAAATGTAAAACGTACCCCGAAGCGTATCGAAGAATGCGTAAGCAATCGATTTTACGTCGGCTAACATAATTTCTACACTGGTGGCTAGAAAAGTCGAGAGGACCTTTCTTGTTATATTGTCCTACGCTGATATTTTATCCATGATATATATTAATAATATAATCATCATACTCAAATCCTAATTATAATATAATAATTATATTACATTATAATGTAATATTATAATTATGCAACTATAATTATAATATATATTATAATGCGAAATATGAAAGACAACAGGAAATACCGTAGGAATAGTATAACAGGAAAGGTTCGAAGTCAAGAGTGATTTTTATGGATCATTGCGCACAGAGGCGAGAGCGATCCTTTCAGGGTAACACATTGTGAATTTTACGATGAAATACGTACAATTTGCGATAGTGCCAATCTGATTTCAAAATGATATTATCTTCCTTCTTTTCCTTCTCTTTTTCCTTTTTTTTTTATAATAATAGCTATATCGTCGTTTAAATATTTGCGGCGTATACTGCGAAAGATGTTATTATTACGGTAAAGCTACAGCGTAATTCTTAAGCGTCGATAGATTTCTACAATTGTAATTTAAGACATAATTTAAATAAACAATTTGATGGTAGATGAACTTTAATCTAATTCAATACACCCTCCGTATGTTTTTTTTCCTTTAAATTTTGAATAACGAGAAAGATTTCTCTTTCGCAGTGCTAATAAAAATGTAAATAAAAAACAATACAGAGACGAGTAAGACGCAAGCGATAACAAGAAACGCATATAACGTACCAGATATCTCACGTACGCAAACGAGAATCGCAAAATAAACTTGCGCTTAGCTTTAGCAAGCAATCTTATTTATTTTGGTACTCGATAAAGGTTCCGATAGTCGTATATTACAATATTGAGCCAGTTTTGCAAAAATTGTAATAGCGGTATACTAATGATATATAATAATGTAATAATAGTAATAATATTTTCTTCTCCTAAAGTAAACCTAAACGCAATGTATTCTATTAGTAATATGTGACACTGTATTATCTGTAGTACCTAATTAACTTAAACTTAAACTCGTGGGGCCGTAGCACGCCATGCAGTACGATCACGCAACTTTTTATCCTATAGAACCGTCTTATACGCCTTCTTCGAGCGTATTGATCTTATCCCCCTTCTCATCTCTTCGAAGAGTAATGTATAATGTGATCCTGACAAAGGGTAACCAAGCGTCGAGATATGATTCAGAAGTACAATGATTAAGAAGAACAATATATTTCATCATGTGTGTGTGTATGTGTGTGTGTGTGTCATACTCTACACAAGAACTGATATGAACATGCCATTTCCAACTTGACTGAATCGCTTAACACCTCGTTTAGACACATGGTTCCCCCTATTCTCGGATCGTTCTATAAATTACATACAACGTAAAAAATAATCTTTCATTCCCCTCGCGTCTTCTTCACATTTCTTTTGCTATTTTCTTTAATTGATAAACGCGATTAAGTTGAGATATATTCAGAATCGAAGGTAAACTTAAATAAAGGTACGAATCTGGAACAGTGAGTGAACAAATATTGATTGAATAGATATCGAAGATAACGAATACAAACAGGGAAGAATACTGAATAAAATGATTTTAAGTTTCAAATTTCCAATCTACCAGAGATTGGAAGGACAGTTGGATGAGATACCGCAGTCAAGCGTTGTTCATTTTACTCTGAACTAGATCTTATTCTTGCGTTGTTACTTTACATTTTCTATACGCGATCGTGCGCGAGTAAAGTGTACAATACGCAGATCGACGTACAAGCATTGCGACTGAAAGTTTAAACAAAAAATATCTCAACGTATCCGCGTATGCGCCAGTGCGATTTTAATTCGAAGAAGACATTGGAAAGTGCACTTGCTACTTACAAAGAAAAAAAAATCGCGGTGATCAATCGGCCCGCAAGGGACGCGAAGTATAAATTTGCACAGATTCCGTCACGCGCGAGCGTGGTATTTCTCCTCTTCTTTTTTACTTTGAGAGCGATAACGATTTCACGCCGAGTGCACGCGAGACGATGTCGCTTCTTTCGCACTGCAATGCATACAACGCGCGTGATCAACGTTTCATTCGCATCTGAGACTTTGAGTGCCCGATAGCGAGAGAATAGTCAAGAGAGCGTAGCAAACGCGCACGGACGAAACTATGACGGTTCTCTGCCCGTCCTTTCCTCCATTTCTTGAAACGCGTGTGGCGTGTTTGTCGGCGAGTTTTATTTCTAGCAGGAAGTTCCTTAATAGGATTCCTTAATAGGAGCCTTAATAAGAGCTTTTGCTCTGTATTTTTTTTCTCTCTCTCACACTTTCTCTCTCTCTCTCTCAATCTTTCTCTCTCCCTTTCAGAACGATTCATCGACTTCCCGCGCGTTGTCGATGTATAGATACGTAAAACCGTCACACTGATTCATTCGCCGAGCGTAATTATTGTCAACTACGATCAAGTCCTGAGTCTGGCCAAACACTGCGAGATCACCGTTTTATTAACGTTTGGAAACGATAACCGTAAGATACCCAGTATTTCGTTATGCTAAATACACATAATGGTAATGATATATTTATATATTTATATATATATCTATATGTATGTAATATACATTTTTATTACAGCGGTAACACTATATATTGCCTAATGTATAGCCGTAACGCACGATCATTTTCATAGACGCCCAAATACCCCGATGCGCTTCACATGTCGTTCGCGTCACGGGAAACGTTCATGTAATTATCGCAATGCGTTGTCATTGTGCACTGATGATAGTAACAAGCAAACGCGATTAGAGCGATGTGTCCGTGGATGAAGATGAATTGCAAGTGACTTTTTTTATGGGACGACTGTATAGTAATGCGTGACGCACGTGATGCATGCTGTGCATCGCGGTAAGAATTTCGATCTAAAAGAATTGAAAAAATGGCGAGAAAGAAGAGACTCTTGACCGTAAGATCAGAACACTCCAAAGATAAAACAAGGGATATATATATATATATATATATATATATAAAAGGAACATTACACTAAGTGATTCTGAGCATTATATACGCAAGGAAACGACGATCGATTGGAGTTCATCTTCCGATCCGTCAGCCAGCGAATCCTCGCGAATTACGTTTATTTGCATAAGGTAACGCGAATCGGAGAAAGCGAAACACTTGCATAATACGGAGAGAAACTCAGCGGATCCGCAGTAATGATCGTGTACGGGGTATCAACGAAAACAGGTGTGAAATCAAAGCATTTAGAACGTTTGCAGCGTTTGGTTGCGCGGAACGAGAGTTATACGGAACGGATGTAACTGCCTGATAGGACACGTTCGACCCTGCCACTCTTCCTTCGGAATAAATCAGTGCGATAGGTAGAAACGCAAATGACAATCATACCCTATGTATACGAATATAGAGGATACTACTGTGCCGTGAATTGACTGTTAGTGACGTGTGGTATTTAAGCTACGACCGGTTCGGGGCTGCACGGCTGAAGCTCCGGCTCGTTCTGCGGCTCCGAGCTGTTAGTGGTGGTGGTGGTGCTCGAGGTCGCAGTCGACGTGTTCGGCTCGTTCGGGTCGGCGGGAGTCATCGCGGCCCACTGCGTTGTGTATGGCGCCGCACGCGCCTGTCGTCTGGCTTTTCTCTTAGCGCGACGTTGCTCCATGACTAAACGCAACCGGCGCATCTTGCCCTTCGTCGCCTCGTTCTCCTTCGACAATTCCTCTGCAATCCAAACATCAAACGACGTATTACTATTAATTAGTATTAATCGAGATTAATAACATGAAGATCAATGTCTCTTAAAAAATTATAGATCATTAAAAAAATGACGTTATAATAAGTATATAATTAAATTGCATTGCACATTGCGCATTATACATTGTAAAATCTTTTTTTTCTTATTATTTGATAAAAGGATAATGTGATATAAATTCATAAGTGCACACCGCTGGAGTAGCCTGGTGTGGAATCGTGACAGCCGACCGACGTAGTGGATCCACTGGCGGCGGCTGCGGTGCCCGTGGAAGATGCGGACATCAAGGAGGATTGCTGGCGAGTATGCGAATGCCTGTGATGATGATGCCTGTAGTGGCCTGCAGATGCGGCTGGTGTCGCGCAGAGCAAGTCATTCAGGATGTGAATGATGGTGCTAATGTCTCGCTTCGGCCGACCGTGTCTGTCCTGAAGGGCTGGGTTCAGCGTGCCGCTGAACGTACCGGAATACACGCCCTTGCCATGATGTTGCATACTCTCTATTATCGCGCCTTGCCTGCGTCTCGCGTTCTCCTAAATTTAAAGAGATACGTAAGATTCTGCGCTGTATCCATATCCATGTGTCCTTAATTGCTCTCCTACATATGTAGGATGATTTGCAAAAAATACTTTTCTGATGACATGATTCAACAACAGTTTACAATAGCTTTACAAATATATTATTTTCATGTCAGACAGTAAACAATTGTTAAAGATTGGTTTCTATGTATCCTACCGTTCCTTTTCCCTTTTTTATTACATTTTTAAATTTTATTTCTTTAGAAATTTAAGAATTTTTAAAATATTTGATACATGTACAACATTTTTGTGTAACTATGTTATGCTACTATCGGAACGTTATGAAAAAATTCAAACTCAAATTTTATCTTTTATGAGGCTCTCTTCAAGCTTATGAATATGAAGTGTAATTAAATTATTTTGAGATGTTAAGTTTATCTACATGAAATTATACTACAGTTTTAAAACAATATAAAAATTTTATACGCTTAAGTAACATTAAACTTAGAATAACTTTTTAAGCAATATGATATTAGTATAATATTAATTGAGAATATACATTTCACTTTGTACTGAACAGTAAAATTTGAATGTCATTAATGATATAAAATAACGCTGAGTACATAATACATAAATATGATAACTTTAAGGACCTGAGAGTATACGAGTAGAAAAATTCATTTTTAAAATTTTTATCCACGGTCAAGATATAAATTTAATATTAGCCAAGATTTCTGTCTTACTAAAACAGACAGTCCAATTTGTAATAAGATCAGATCGTGACAGACAATTCAATTCACGACCAAATCGGATACGATCACGACACACCTCTTAGGACCTTAATCGACGTGCAATCACGAATATGAATCACAAATAATGATACACAGGGGGGAACTGGCTTCGGTAACAATGTATACCTCTGCGAGGTCGACCCGCGAGGTGAGTACCTCAGAGGAGAGCTGCTTCAGCTTCTGGGTGAGGTTCCGAGACGCCTCGGCGAGCGCCCGCGTGTCGAGGGTGGCAGGTTTGGGCGGCGACTGTTCCAGCATCAACGATGAGGCGCACGTTGGGCTTTGCGGATTCGATTCCTCGTGCTGACTCCTCGTGGCATCCACGCTACTGGTGGTAACGGACGACGGCTGGCCGTGATGGTGATGGCCGCTGCAAAGCTTCTTCCTAGGCGTCGTATCATAAGACACCGGCTCTAAGGCAGACTGCTCCTGAATCGAAGACGAGCCCGAACTGAAGGAGGAAGTAGAGGAAGAGGAAGTGGAGGAGGAAAGATTGGGCAAGCTGGGTTTGTTTCTCGAATGGTGATGATGGTGGTGATGATGGTGATGGTGATGGTGACCATGGTGATGACCGTGATGATGGCCGTGATGATGGTGGTGGTGGTGAAAGAGCGGGCAGGGCTGACACGCATTGGAAGAATTGCTCGTAGGTGAGGCGCCGTGCGAATTGCCACGCGTGGATTGGCCTGAGTTGCCGTTGGACGACGACGATGAGGACGAATGCGCCGGGCTAACTGGCGCCGCCACGGCAGACGAGGAGGATGATGTTGTCACCCGGCTGGAGCATACCGGGCTGGTAGTCGTGGTAGTGATGCTGGCGGTGGGTAGGCTGCTGCTGCTGCTGCTGCTACTGTAGCTGCCAGCTGCATGTAGGGCGCTGGCGAGGCTGCTAATTAGATGCGACGTTTTGCCAGCTGGTGCCCCGGCGGCGTTCTGCGGCTTGACGATGCTTCCCGGTGATCTGGCCGTCAGGCATCTTCTAGTCTGCAACGACGAGTGACTGCCAGGCAAATTGGACATGCTTGTGGCATTACCACTATTAGGCAAGCCGGCGACGTTGCTGCTGCTGCTACTGCTGTTGGTGTGATGATTGTGGCCGTTACTGCTGGCGGAGCCTGCTTGAGTAGCGGCCGGCGATGCCGGGGTTACCGTGGACAACTGCAGCTGGATCAACATCATGTGGTCGCCCAGTCGCATCGTCAGATTAAGCGGCGCCTTGCCGGACAAGAAGTCATTCACCTGTGAATCATTGAGACTCTCCAAGGCCTGCATTACGCTCTGCTCCGGTCGTTGCGCCTGAAACAATGGTAGAGGATCGTTATTTCAGAAATGATAACGGTTCGACTGCGTATTTGATGTCGCTATCGAGGGACGTATGATTAACGCGAGAACCGCTCGCTCGCTTCTTACGGATAATAAACAATGCGACGCGGTGCGATACGAGCAGCAACAGTGACGTACTAATTATAGCGCATTTTCTATTAACATAATTATTAATATATTTATTATATATACGAATTGGATATTACATACGAGTAACAGTAGATTGTAAGAATTATTATACAAAGTAATACATTATGCTGTCATCAATTAATCTTTCATATAACTTTACTTTAAACACGAAAGATATATTATCTGTATTTAAATTTTAATTACATGTATTGCATAAGAATTATTGCAACATTTGTAAAATATATAAGAATTATTATAGCATTGTAACACAAGGAAAGAGAAACATGAAGTGTACAATGTCGTTTCAAGAGATTTATTGCCAAACAGTGTTTATTATTTGTCACGCAGTTTCGCCTTTCGAACATAATCGACTCGTTCATAACAACAACAAAAATGTCGATTACATTATCAACACATCTATTATTAATAATATTAACTCGGAATTTTTGTGCGTTCAATATCGACACAGTTTTGCACACTTATCAATAAAGAGAAATACCTAATTAAGCAAAAATTATATGATATGAAATTATGTTACGATGATAGCCTTACTCTATCATAAGATAAGTTTAATCTTTACTTAATTATATTCTTGCGTCATTTTCATTCAGATAGGAATTTATTTTCCTAATTGCTTTATTCAGCCGTAATTAACTTAATCTTCTTCATTTTTTTATTCCCAGTATTCCAAGAACGTTCGCGAAACAACGTTTGATCCAAACATTTCCAGAATACCGTGTCCCGCATTTTTACCTTTTTTTTTTATTTTGGTGGAATGCCGATCGCGTCGGCGTTTTTTTTTTTTCAAATGCTATCGGTGCAAGATGAGACCGCGCGAATCGATGAGGCCGCGATGCAAGATAGAAGGCGCGAGAAGACCTGCAGAAGAGAGGAAACCTCGCGGAACCGAAGCTCAGACCCTCGACGAGCACAGTTAGGCATCCCTCACGCACACCTAACGGACTTCCTTTCGCCGGACGCGGTCACCGTCGGATTCGGTAATTCGATTCGCGGACTCGTTCCAAGGAAAGTCCCGACTTCGCGGGAATCGCGCCTGATTGTGTCACGAAGTCTGTCGTTTCTTTTAAGAGGCTTATCTTTCGCAGCTTCAGCAAAGAACCAGTTAATTAAAAAAAAACCGCAAAGATAGAATAAAGCTTATACATATAAATATTATACATAGAATTTTAGATGTATTATTTTTTAATTATGTAAATTTAACTCTTCATTAGCGTAAATTTCAAAGATTACTTTTGTATAATAATTTTAATTTTAAAAATTTATATCTTGGAATAATTGATTGGAATATTATATTAAATATTACATTAAAATTCTTTAATAAAGTCTACTTGAAATAAAATAAATTTATTAGAGTTTACTTGAAGGTCCTATCTGTTTGCTCATATCAAAGTAAATTAAATTCATGAAAAGCTATATAGATTTTTAATCAAATTCGAAGAATCTCTATGGAGCTATGGAGCTATCTTTTTTTTGATAAATTCTTCTATCATTAACGCAATCTCAAAATTAGAAAGAATCATAAAATTTTTAATCCTAGCAAGACTCTAAAAAGAACAAATGACAAAAAGAAAAGGACGTGCAGTATTAACAGTATTAAATGTCTCTCCTTCACTTTTTTTTCAATCATTTACGTTTGACGTAACAGTGGCAAGGAAGAATTTTAGCACAGGATGAAATCCACTTTTCTCCCGTAATCGATCACGATCGCGCTCGCGATAGGCAAAAATGCAACGTAAAAGTGCCGCATGCAAGAATGCGACCTTCACGCGTGCCTGCGTATCACGTTCTTAGCGATCTGCAGTTTTAAATGCGACCGAGTGTCCGTTCAAGCATCTGGACAAATAAAATGCGTCCTATCGCTCCTCACAGCGAGCGCGTGACAAAGAACTATCTCGGGACCTGGTATCGGGAATCAGCCCCCACCGTGTCGATATCCGTAGGTCGCGATCGGTGGACAGCGGCGCGGAAGAGAGTCGTAGACGTTAAATTTACTCGCCGCATATATGCCGTCGTGTGCGACGCTATAAATTATTAATCTAGCCGACGCTAAATATAAGAAATCGAACCGCGCCGCCTGCACGCGCGATCGTCGCACCCGATGTTGCAACGGCTGCAGCGAAAACGGCGGTGCCCTGAGCCATCAAGCCGATGCGCCTCGCTCCACGTGTCGCATTAAATTCTATTCACGGCTAAAGGACGAGATACCGGTATCAGACGTTCGCGGTGCCAAAGCAAAACAGGAAATATAGCGTATTCGTTTCGTTTATACGCGAGGCGTCCTCAAATCGACACGCCCTCAAACGTTTACTGTAAACCGTGGATTCCTTCTGCATTTAAAAATTTATTTTTTTCCCCGGAAATCAGAATCACAATGCTTCATTAAAACCTCTCTCGACATAAAAACATTTATGTCAACAATTTTTAATTAAATTTATAACTACTGAATTTAAATAAATGTAGAAATAATAAATATTACATATAAATACGTAAAATTTATGTATATAAACATATAATAAAATAAAATGTATTATTTATTACACTGAAGAAAATCTGATTAAAAACGGACGAGTCAGAAAATTTTGTAGGATTGATCAAATATTCTGGTTATTATAACAGAACTTAATACCTTGTAACTTATAATAACCAGAATTCCTGTTATAATAACTAGAATATTTGATCAATCCTACAAGATCTTTCTGACTCGTCCGTTTTTATCCAGAATTTTTTTTCAGTGTATATTATAAAATACAAATTTTATCGATAAATGTCTTATTTAAATAAACGACAGATTATCAAAGAGCCTAAAAAAATTTCGCTCGACGAACTGATCGATCGGTGTCTCCTCGCAGCTTTAAGATCTCTCAAAAACACATATTTGTACGTCCTTGTGAATTAGGCTGCGCAAGTCGTCTTCGCCTTCGCCGCGAAATCGGGCGCTCTTTCGCTCGTTCGTGAGCGGAGCGTGTCCCAAGCCCGATCTCGTCGCTCGGTGAAACGCTCTTGCAAAACGATTAACCAATCGGGCCCACTCCCGGCACCCAATCTCGTCTCTGAGTCTCCCACAGCGAACTTCCTCGGTGCGGCAACGATCGATCGGACGGGACTCGTGAATCGCGATGGGATTGCGAAGCGCGACTCGCACCTCAAACTCCCCGAGAATAAAAACGATCTTTTACGTGTATATACAAAGCTGACTTGCTTAATTGTAAAATCAATTTTATAATTATTTCCGAGCTTTTCTAAAAAAAAGTTTTAAATCTTTAAGCCGTCGCGCGCTCGACTGCTCGATACATGAGCACTTGCACGAAAAGATTCTTACACGTTTCGCCACTCGGAACTTCTCGAAAGCTGATACCAACTAAACTAAACGAGTGAAAGCGATAATAAAAGCGATACGGGTCAAGAGTAGATTGAACGCTGACGTAGTCGATCGCGTAACTGACGATGAACTTGTTCGCTTTCCGCTGTCCGAATAGAATAAAACTGAATGTAAAAAGCGCCAAGGAAATACAGATCCGTAAAAATCAAATCTCGATGTGACTCTCATGCTCGGACGTCGCTTTATCGAATTTCAGACTTTTCTCTTTGTTGCATAAAAAAAAGAAAACGTACATATGTGATAACTGAATTCTACACTTTCGCGAGTGTTTTTCACGCGGTGATAATCTCGCTTTCGTGAGCGAAGCGAAAAATAGCTCGATTCGCGCGATCCTCTTGGCTCGACGCGCGTCCCTTAATTCGATTCGCATGAAATTCCAGAAACGAAAGGAAAAGCCGCGTCGGCGCGAGAGCAAATGCGATGATAATCCGTCTATAACTCCGTGCAATTATCCCAACGGTTAATAGCGGCCGTTGGCCGCTGTATTTCCGACGGAAATAGCCGACGCACCGATTGGCCTGCCGTCATCTTCGGCCGCGAAATCAATTTACCGTAAAGTGGGTGTGTATCGTATACGCCTTAATGCGATAATCTCGTTTGCTGTTTAAGCCAAAATGCCGGAAATCCAGAGACTGGATAAAGTAGTTAGTCGAGCAGTATGTACGACAAGACGACGAAGACGGAAGCCTGCAAGGTTTTAGAAAGGATAGCGTTTAGGAGACTATCGTCTTTAATAGCAGAACTACCGACGGTTAATTTTATTATTTCTTTCCTACTTTTTATTATACTATATGTAAACCTTTACAAAAAGAAATAAAGAGAAAAATTAACTTGATCAATTCAATCATTTACGTATTGCAACAAAATCACGAAAAATTAAAAATGCCACTATAAATTTGATAACAGTAATTTAAAAAAGAATTATAAACCAAATCATTTTTGACTGCGGTAATTCTATTGAAGATACTGAACGATATATCAGTGATAATCACATTTAAAAATGACAGATAATCTATTTTGGAAAAAGTTTAGAGAAGCCCAGCTTATCTTTTCGTAATGATTAATAGGTATATAGCGCTTTCATTATTTTTTTAAATGAAATACAGACATTAAATATGTGACTTCCCACGTGTGCTTTTTTTTCTCTTGCGATTGCTCATAAATTTTTATTCGTACAGGAAAATATCTAAAAGTATCAGGTACGACGTGCGCATTGTAAAATAAAAAGCGACGAACGTGCAAGAAACGTAGCGCGTGAATAATGGAGATACGAAAGAATTACATCTCTAATCGCGGGTCCGCCGTGAGAACTTTCACCGGAATATCGATAGACGATTCGACAGGAGTAATTCGGAGGATCGATCGCTAAAACCTCGACTGAGAAATGCCACGGGTGCGTAAAAAAGAAGAAAAAAAAAAAGAAACCCACGTCGAATCGCGACTCGGTCCGGGAGCACCGAAATTAATCGGACTCCGGCGAAGATGGATTCTGCCATTTTGCCAGCATCTAACGGTGATTTCGCGAGCCAAGCGAGAGCTGGTCGCCGGACGAAGTCCGAAAAGCCGACCGGGCCCTCTCTCTCTCTCTCTCTCTCTTTCTCTCCCGGCGGGTCGTCGGGCGAGCGCTCGGACGAGGAAAAAAGGAAGGCGCCGAGATAAATCGCGCTACGAAACGCTGCTCTTCGATCGCGAGGCGCTCGCTCTCGCAGCCGAGCTGTGTGAACCCGGCCCGTAGGTCTCGCCTCGCTCCCCTGCCCCGTAAAACCACCCACGAGTGATATCTACAGGGTGTACCGAGGAGCAGTGGCTCGCAACCGCTTACGGAGGTTCGTCGAAACTTCCCTCGACAAAAAGCGTCGAGATCGAATCGAACGTGAGATTTCGGAGAAACCCACATTCATTTCTCTCTACGTTGCAAAAACAATATAAAATACGTACTTTCACAAATATTTGTCACAAAGAGTATTAAAAATTAGCTACACACATTAGCTACGGATTTACACGCGATTTCTGGAAAAAAAAAAAAAAAAATTGTACGCCGGAAACATATTGAAAAGAATAATTCCAAAAACGGAATATCAAGCCCGGGAATCTAATTCCCGGCGAATATTCACGAGTACAACCGTCGCGCAGCGTACAGGAAATAATTACGGAACGCACCGAGACGTGTCTTTTTTTCCGCGACGCCCTGTGTAGGCCCGATCGCGGGCTAGAGAGACGGGGGAGGGCGGCCGAAGGCGAGGGCGCGCAGGAGAGAGAGAAAGGGAGACGCGCACGCAACGCCGTACAGGCTCGGTTGGCACGTAGGGACCGAGCCGACGCAGAGGCCGACTTTAAAATTGACTGCGGGTGACCGAGAGAGCCGAGCCGAGCCGAGCCGAGCGGGCCGGACCCCTTGACAGCTATGCGAACAAGTCTCGGTCGCGCGATAAGAACCCGGGGAACGTGTGCGCGCGCGCTCGCTCGCTCGCTGTTGCTAGCCCGGGTCGGAGTCAATTTCAGAGAGACGCGGGAGGAAAGAGAGAAAGCCCTCGTTCGGGTCCCCTCCCCTAAATGCCTTCAACCCCTTTAACCCCCGGAAAGGCTTAGAAACGCCCGTAGCTATGAGATCGTTCGCGAAGCGAGACCGAGTCCGGGGGATCACGACTGTCGGGAGATTTGCAATTGCCTCTGCCTCGGAAGCGACGGACGCAGAGTTGCGAATTATTCCAAATTATTTCTAGAATTATTCCGTTTCACTTCTGTTCTACATCTATTTTTTTTTTCTCGCTCCGTCCACCTTGCCCTCTGATTGTCTTGTTTTTTTTTTCTTTTCAGGTAAGCATCGTAGAGACCGCAGCCTTTACTGAAGTCTCGCGTGTGCATCTTTTTCATTCGTGCTCCCTACGATTACCCGACTTGTCGTAAACCAATCTCGTATGCACGCAATAATGTTATTCTTATTGTTCGTAGAAGCAAACAGATGATTTCCAGATAATCGACGGTCGAGTCGCGGCGTCGCGTCGCTCGATGAAGGAGCGAAGGGCGCGCATTTCTTTCTCTCGGACCTCGGGGATAGGCTGAGGAAACGCTACGAGCGTTACGTTTAGCTGCGTTTTGTTTTGTCCGACTCCACGATATCCTCCGCGGCTCCTAAGCGGAAACGCGCGACGGGAGGGGAGGAGTCGTTTCCGTGATGTTGCTACACCTTGTTTCCTAAAGGCTGGTGTTCCGCGTGCGGAACAGCACCTGTGTGTCGCGTTGCGGCCGGCTGGGGCCGGGTTAGAGTTACGTTACACTGCGTTACGCTACTCCGGGGCTAAACCTTACGAAACGTTACATCGCCCGCAGTCATATGGCCGGGGCGTCATATGTTTACGCGCTCCGATTTCTGTAACAGATCATTCCGCGGCCAGATGTCCCAGGCGCGCGCAACGAGCGAAGGCTGAAATTTGTGCCGCGCTGCAGGAAAAAAGTTCTGTACAATTACGGTATTAATTGTAAGGAATTCAATTCAATTGATTAAAATTAATTTACGTTAATTGCATTACTGTAAATCTAATTACGTCATCGTGAGTGACGATGTACGATTACATATAAAGTACCAAATAATTTTGTACAAGTTCGAATAATACAATTCGCAGCACATTTCTCGAATCTTAACGTGACGATCAGGCAGCGTGGACTGGCTACGATAGCGTTAAAATTCCGCGTAAATAACATAAAAATGCAAACGAGATATTTAAATATTCGTTTCGTTTAAAGATCGGAGAGATCAGTCTTGGCACGCGAAGGGCCAAGGGACAAGGTGCACGTCGATCGCGATAGCAGGCCGGATCCGCCTGCTATCGGAGGATAAAGGTGTCGGGGACGATATGACCGAGAAACCAAGTGACCCGGCGAATACACACGCGAACGCCGGAGAGTTAACGGCGTTTGTCCGCGCCTCCGTGTAACGCTCTCCTCGTTGCCCGAGTCACCGGCGTCCTCCGCGCCGGCGGAACGAGCGAGGAACCGTTCCAGGACGGGGGACCCGGTGTGCGCGAGAATCCGGGTTGCGATCGCGGCCGCGACGGAAAAACCAGACGGCGGCGTACTCCGCCGGTCGTACGTCGCGCAAACACCAGCTGGAAACTCCGCTCGTCGGAGCCGGGACGGCAGATGGAAGCCCCGAGCCCGTTTCAGGCTATCGAATAAGTCTAATTCGCGGCAGAACCCGAGAAACAAAAAGGGTTTTTTATCATATCTCTATTCCGACATATATGTATATGAACCGCTGAGAACCAAAATCGTATAAGTAATTCAATTTTTTTTTCGCATTCTGAGAAACAAAAAAGTTCTGGTTGGAATATAAATTCCGATTTTTTAACAATTAACGGTTTGATCGGTGAAATCTACGAAAGATAAATATGTATAAAATGTTAATATAAACATTAAAATTTCATGTGGTAAAGTAAGTTTCATGAGACTTTCTTTTTTCTGTCTCTGAAAGTAAGGGCCTAAGCAGAATAGATGACTTGTCATTTCAAAACCTGTTTTATGATTTAAGTCTTTATTTTAAAGTAACGCATATACTATCTTATGTCGAAAGCCTTGTGAATATAGATAAGCGCAATGCCAAGACTTTAGACATGAGACAGAATTGTGCGTTACTTTAAGACAAAGACTTAAATGATAAAACGTCTTGAAATGATTAGTCAGCCCATTCTGTTCAGGTCCTAAGTTATGTCACGTATTCGCACTATTTTTAGTTATATCACTTGGTGATATAACTTGGCTTCTCAGCTGTTTATACAGTTAAATGGATTTTACATAATTCCTAGCAAGATGTAAATTGTTTGTCCTTAATACTAAAAGGAAAAGGGGGGGCAGACCGAATTTGCCGGACCTTCAGCGTGCGAGCGGACCGGTGGTCCGTCTTTGCGGCGGCGCGATGATAAAAATCGTGCCGATAACTACTCATTACCGCACGCCGTGGGTCGACTTGATTAATACCCACGTGCGAGTACCAGGACACGAGAGTTCAACTTACCAACAATCCGGTTTCCACGCTCGGCAGCAGCGTCAGCCGACTGTCGTTCTGTAGGCCGTTTTCCGCGAGTGTTCCTTCGCGCAGCTGCCTGGAACAAGAATATCGAGGATGGTTAGCATCTTTGTCGCGGCGATTGTCGTCCGGCATCGAAATAAAAGCGATCGGACAGCACTCTGACATTTAAATAATGCGCTGATATTTCTCACAGAATTATCGTGGAGACTGGAGGTTCAGAGAACTGACGCAATTCTCTGAGAATCATTATTATACAGTGAGAAAAAATTCTGGTTAAAAACAGACGAATTAGAAAGATCTTGTAGAATTGATCAAATTCTGGCTATTATAATAGGCATTCTGATTATTATTATAAGTTATAAAGTATTGAGTTCTATTATAATAACCAAAATTTCTATTATAATAATAATCAGAATATTTGATCAATCCTACAAGATTTTTTGGTTCGTCCGTTTTCAACCAGAATTTTTTTTCAGTGTAACAATTATATATTTCATAGTTATCATAGAGAGAGAGAGAGAAAGAGAGGGGAGAGAGAGGGGGAAAGAGAAAGATTGGATCTTTAATCATATGTTAGATATTTAATGACGCATTGGGAACAAGATATAATTTTTTAAAAGAAATTACTTTGTTTTTAGAAAAGTTGTAAAAAGATTAACTCTCGGTTCCTCGACACACACAAAATATAAAGCTGTCTAGTTATTGATAAAGGTGTCATATTTATTACAGCAGCATTAATCGAAGTCAATTTAGTGATCGAGAAATGTTATGCTCTTATGGAAATTTAAAAGGCTCCGTAGAATTTATCTGAGTAATTGATCATTATATCAGAGAAACTGGTTTCATTATATTGAATTTGTGCAATATAACGAAACCTATAAGAATTCATTCTACAAAATCGTTACGGTTCTTTCACCAAAGAATTTCTGGTCAAATCAGTGAAACTGTTTTCAGAAGAGAGGTCCGCATTATACCGATATGTATCGATAGGGAGACCGGCGATGGTTGGAAATATCCCATTCCGAGCGAGTGTTAAACGAGAGCTGTCGTAGTTTGGCACTTCGAAAAGCGGCGTGACGGAAGAAAGCGATACGACGGGGGCCGCACGGAGCGGAGGAGAGAAGGGGGCGTCGTGCAGTCGATGAAAAATACTTATATGCAACAGTCGACAGAATTGGGTCGCGATCGCCTCGCCGCGCCTCGGCATAAACATCCCGGTCTATATATCGGCTTCCCTCGGCTTTCTAAATAAATCGCGACGTCGTCGTCGATTCATCCGTTTTGAAGCCACCGGGGACGCGCGGGCCGTTGGGAAAAACGCGCGATTCATATACCGGTTTAAGAGTTCGCGGGTCTCTCGCCAGACTCCGCGGCTTTTATCTATTCCACGTGCGAGTTGCATCGACACGCAAAAAAAAAAAAACGATACAACTCGCAGGAAATGCCGGTGGTGACGATGTTTGAAAAAAAGAAAGAAAGAAAGAGGCACGTTTTCCCGGACTTGGCGTCGTATATTTCTGACAATCAAAGTCCACCGCGACCCGGTTCGCACGCACCGCCACGCGCGCTATCGCGAGCGGCTGCTGATGCAACCGCTACCGCGGAGCGGAAATCGACCGAAATAAACACGCGTGCGTGTAAACGCGCGTGATAAAAAGCCGCGGCGGCTAGAGCCAACGAGCGGAAGCACGGAGCGCCGAGCGCTATCATTTTTTTTTCTCTCTCCTAGCGAGGGGAGAGGGGAGGCGCAAGCAAAATCGGCTGACTATTGCGGAATGCGAAACGCAGAAAATGGGACAGTGTTATAAAATCATTGTAATTCTTATCTCCGATAATATCCACCGTTGCCGTCAGATTGAGACAGAACTTTCTCATTTCATTTCTGGCGTATCCGACATTATGTAATTGTTTAATTTTAACGCTGTAAGATGTAATTAAGGCAAAAATAATTACCTGTTATATATATCACGTTTAATTTAACGTAAATAGGCCAATCATAAATAACCTATTTTTTTTTGTTCGCCTCAGACCTACACATCTTTTTCTTTCACCCGTTTTTTTTTTGTTCTGGTAAAAAGAAAGCTACGCAAAACCGACGTTAGTTAAAAATATCTCATTATCGACTCGCCAGCGCGATTCGTCCACCTCCAACTCGCTTCGGTTTATCACGCGTTTTCAGTGGATATCTGGAGTTCCAGCGAGCGCGGGATTACAGCGATAACGTATGATAGCTTCCGGTATCGGCCGATACCGCGCGCAATTATAGTATGCGCGCACGCAACAAGACAATAACGCGAGTCGCACATACAAATCCACGGCCTCGGCTGACATTGACGGTGCCGGCGATAACGCGATCGCGATCGTGCCTGGAGTCGCGGTACGTAAAAAAAACCCCTCCCCTCCCCCCCGATAAGAAAATGCCGACCTAGAAGATTAGACCGCACGATTCCCGGTAACGTCGCCGGATATCGCCGGCCGTCTCCATTGGCGACCGTCGCTCGTTGGACCTCGATCGAAGGAACGAGACCTTGCCGCCGTATAAATACGGCGACGTTACTCCGATTTACGCTCGATCCTAGTCGGGGCGACGCCATTAAAATCGATCGTCACGCGAGCCTGTATACAATTAATAATAATAACTTTATTAGGTATACATCACACAAGTTTATATTTATTGCTATGAGGCCCAAAGAAATTAAATTTAAAATATTTAAGAATTTTAATTAGGAATACTCGATGCACAAAACGTCCCATTTAGATTTGTATAATTGTTGAAGTACACTGAAAAAAATTCTAGTTAAAAACGAACGAATCAGAAAAATCTTGTAAGATTGATCAACTACTCTGATTATTATTATAGGAATTCTGGTTATTATAAGTTATAAAGTATGAGTTCTATTATAA
>VBVQ01000069.1:21669-104009 GCA_011636635.1 Tetramorium simillimum | reverse complement strand
ATGTAAATAAGTAATAAGCAAAGGTTCCATGGTGTAACGGTTAGCACTCTGGACTTTGAATCCAGCGATCCGAGTTCAAATCTCGGTGGAACCTTAATTTTTTCATAAAATTATTATTGCAAAAATGCTAAAAAATTATAACTTTATAATATGCAAATAAGTAATAAGCAAAGGTTCCATGGTGTAATGGTTAGCACTCTGGACTTTGAATCCAGCGATCTGAGTTCAAATCTCGGTGGAACCTTAATTTTTGCATATTAAATTAATGAAACTTTCATTAAAATTTCAAGCAAAAAATTCAATATGGGAACAATAACAAAAGCACTTAGAACAAAAGATTCCATGGTGTAATGGTTAGCACTCTGAATCCAGCGATCCGAGTTCAAATCTTGGTGGAACCTTTATTTTTGCAATAAATGTTTATTTTTATTTAATGAAAGTACGTATGAGTAGATTCTTTCAAATATTTTGATGAATCTTTTTGACAACTTAATATTTATTAAGAGGAAATTATTAGAAAAATCTATTTTAATATTGTGTTCTAAGAGCTTTAAAATCAGAATAATACTAATTACATTCACTTTTTAATTAAACACTTTAATTAATTTTACTCGAAATGTTAATAGAGCCTATTTGTACATATATACTAGTATATTACAGAAGTATTCATTTTTATTTAGTTATATTTATATTAATATTTAAGTTTAAAACACATAAATAAGTAAATCATATGATCAAATAAATAACGTTTAAAAAAAAGTTAAAAAAAAACTCCTTCGAGCCGGATTCGAACCAGCGACCTATGGATGTCCGCATCGGGTCTTGCCAACTACAGTCCACCGCTCTACCAACTGAGCTATCGAAGGCTTGGGAGGAACGTGCTCAAAACTCTACTTCTCTCATTATTAAATTTACTTTATATATTACATGAAGTACCAAAAATTACAAATACGTATTGTTAATTATTTAAATGCAAAATAATTATGACTGAACAATGTAAAAAATTTCTTTTAATAATAAAATTAATATTTCTTTTTTTATAATATAACAATGTATAAAATATATGATTAAGATTTGTAGAATAGTGAATAACAAAAAATTTCTTCATTGTTAAATAACAATTTTCGTAAAGATTTACTTAAGATTTTAAAAATATTTTAATGTTTT
The DNA here is from genome assembly GCA_011636635.1 of Tetramorium simillimum. Taxonomy (NCBI): domain Eukaryota; kingdom Metazoa; phylum Arthropoda; class Insecta; order Hymenoptera; family Formicidae; genus Tetramorium; species Tetramorium simillimum. Next base: position 102,842 of record VBVQ01000069.1, on the reverse strand, counting down.
AATCTTTTTTTATAACCTGAGCTGTCAAAATTGTTACAATACATATCTCTGCGCTGATAGCTACTCTCGCAGTACGAAGTGAGCCGAGCGAGATAACCAATCAGCATCGCGAAAAAGAGGCAACAATTAAATTTTAATACTTAATTCATAACGAAGTATTTATACCACAAAAATGCTACACAAGCAATGTTTATTGTATTATATGGATCATTTATTATTGAACATGTATGTACATGTAAAAAGACAGAAAAAGAGAAATGAAAAAAGAAAATAGGGTAATAGAGAGAAATATGGTAACTCATAGATACTCGCAGATAATACCTCCTCTCTCTCTCTCTCTCTCTCTCTCTCTCTCTCTCTCTCTTTCCTCTCTTCTCCATATTATCTCATCTCTTTCTGCCAATTTCGATCTGGTGTTATACTATGTTATGATACAGTTATTATCACTTATTTATAGTGCAGCTTTGAGGTAGCGAAAAATTATATATCAAAGTATTTATGCGGAAAACTCAACAATCTGAAACTTTTATAGTCGGAGAATAGCATTTCACAAACTTCATTTATAAACACTTTTGATTTTTCTTAAAAAAATATAAAGATAATATTTTTATGCGTTTGCCCTCTCTTTCTCTTAAGAGAAAAAATATGAATGCAATACGGGATTAAAAATCTGTATGATAAACAGATGTCCTAAAATCAATTCAAGCAAAGTTTTTAAACTCGTGTAGATAAAGTAAAAGTTATATACGATAATAGTTTTAATGATTACATTTTATTTGTCTGTATCTCTTCTGAACATTCTTTTAACAAAGCACGTACTTTCAGGTATTCCTCTTTGTTTGGGAAACACTGGCTTCTGGAGGATCTATATATCTCATCATGCACGCCAATCACCATCAAAGCGTCATAGACGCCCGTGCTTGATGGCCCGATACAGTTTACATAAAACTATAAAATTATGGTCGTAGACGTAGGAGACGTCCCCAGGAGGAAAACGAAGACCCTGTGGGAGGAGGTGGGCCATCGTAAAACCGATGGGGTATTTTTACATGAAGTCATTAAACTCGGTTTACGGCGAAACAAAGTGCCTTACCGCCCGCGCCTTTCCTCCGCGTCGCTTAATTACTCCTCATCGCCGAATTAAGGTCCTAGATCGCACTCTGGTTTAATGAGAGACGAATGTTTAATGAGGGATTCGCGGAGAGAAACGTGTTCCCGGTTCACGAGATAGTTTTCACGACGTCGGGAAAATCTCGAGTCGGTTCCCCCGTCGTAGAAGGCGCCAAGAATTATGTAAGCCGTTGTGCGCTGCTCTTGCAAGAACAGCAGATTTCTTCACGTTTCTCCTTATTTCATGAACGCCATTTACGGCTTGACCTCGTTACCAAGCGATATTGATTAAGAATTTATTCAGAAATGTCCCGATTATTTTTGTTGCAAATACAAAATCGTGGAATATCAAATAAGTGCATTTCGGGAATTTAAATTCGAGTGAGTGCAATACCTCAGCAACTTGCGTAAAGACAAAATTTAGATCTCGTAAATTCCGAAGTAGCCCCTGAATTATTTAAAAGGAAGCTTAAGTTATTTAAGGAAATGGCAACGGAAACGTTCTATTTTTTAGGACACGAGCGTATCTTCGCTTCGACGTGGACAGCTTTATCACCGTGCAATATCCCATGCTTTAAAGTCCATCTTTAAACAATGACAACAACCAGCGGGAGATAGACCGGTTAAAAGCGGCGCCAGGATGGATCGTATAAGCCGCGTCTTTAAAGCGTCGCATCGTAGACAAACAATTTTTAGGGAGCAGTTAAGTCGCGACATTGTACACACGAGTGAAGTGCCAGACCATTGTGTATACGCGAGTATCTCTCAGTGATCATCCGATGCAAGGAAGTACACCATTTCCGGTACGTATCTTTGAGAAATTCTTTTTACGGAGCGAGGCGTTTTTACGCGACGCACGTTTTGGGCGTATAAAAAGAGAGAATCTCTCATCTTATTTAAACATCGATCCTCGCTATGCCACTTTCCTCTCGCTCGAAGCCTAATAACATTTTTACGACGTAAAATATTTCGAGGGTGTGTCGCGAGATCGCAAAGGGAGTTGAGCCGCATCGCCCCGCGTTGCATTCCGGTGGCTGTAATAAAACACCTTGTAATTGACGCGACGCGCGTAAATCTTAGATATCGAGGTTTTACTGGGAAATTGGTTGAAGAAGCTACCTGCCCCATTGGATTTACGCGAAGTTTCTCGGCGTCGAGATTATACGAAATAAATGCCATTGCAATCGCAACACTTTGAAAGCGTAAATTTATTTTTATTCGTTGATGATACAATTTTTTCGGTTTAATTTTTTTGGTAAGGTGGACAAAAAATGATTATTTATAGATAAATTGTAGACAATCAAATGTCATATTAATTTCGTAAAAATTCGCATTTTGGGATGCCAATTTTAGACCTCAATATTTTGGTTTATTCTTACGAGGCAGTCCTTTCGAGATTTCATAAAGAATATTCTGAAGTTCTTATTTCAGTGCGATCGATGGAATCGCCTCGAGACAACGTGCAAGAAGTCGAATACGCGTTTCGTATATAAACGGACGTATAAACGGCGAAGTTACTTTATACCTCCCGGATTTAAGGAATTACGCCGCGGCCATAAGCTATAAAGATTCCCGTCATAACTCGAACGGTATCACATTTTATTTAATTGCCCCGCGGCTCGCTTACCGGCGGGCTCTTCCCCGTTCGCGTGCATAATATTATTTATTGCCAAAGAAGCTGTTAAAGTTTAACGTCGCGGAGGCGCTCACTCTCAAAATTAAACGCGATAAAATGTTTGTTATCCAATCGGCTTGCTACTTAATGTCCTTTCGCCCCCGTTTGCCGTCGCGTGCGCCGTCTTTCCCGCTTGAATTTGTAGAGAGAAAGCCTGGCGGTAATCCGCCGCTAGGATGGCCAGCGACGTATTATCTCGCGGATAAGAACACAGGGAGTCGGATAGCTTTACAGCCATTTAGCTGCGAAGACGGTTATAAGCGCTCTTCAAAGTACGTAGACGTACATTATGATTCAGATAATGGAATGTTTGAGATCGTTTACATTAGCATATCGCAGTGGTACAACGAAATTTGAAACCATAAAGAACACAAGACCCGAGAAATATAGAAAATAAATTTCACGAAGAATAGCGAAAGCTTTTAATGTAATTAAATTTGAACGTGTTCCAAGCTCGATTGACGCTTTTGCGTTTCGTGACACGTCATTCGATAGTGTCACAATTAAGTTCATAATGTCGAAAATATTCTATAAATAAAATATTCTATATAAGTCATATAATATTCGATAGTATCTAGTTTTACACTGGACTCCTGTTAATTTCAATATTAGTCGCTTTATTCCACTCTTCTTATTTATGGATATCGAATATCGATGTGTTTAATAATGTGCTTTGTGCTCTTGTCTCCTTTGGAGGATGATAGAAAATTAAACGATATTATCTCATGTATAAGAACATAGTCGGATGGTTCAACCATTTAGCTGCGAAAACTGTCATAAAAGCAGAGAATAAATTTCGCAGAGTAGAGCGTGAATTTTTAATGTGATCAATTTTGAACGCGTTCCAAATTTGATTTTCGCTTTGGTTCCATGACACGTCAGCGTGATGCCCATAACAGCTGAGAGACCGTAACTAACATTCTATAATAATCGTATAATCCAGTGCCATCTCATTGCTAAATCCCATTACCGTTAATCCAATCTCTCATTCACGATTTCTACGATATCTGATAGCTATTTAATGCCGTTCTCTGTCTTTCTGTCTTTCGTTGAAACGACGGAAAACTATACGACAATCCGTACATTATCTCCCGGATAAGGCAGACTTTACAAGTTCCGAGGACGATTATACGAAACCTTTCGAAAGTATATATCAGTATACGGCGGATACGACATATTCGCCAAGTAAGCTCGACATTGTCGATCAGTTAAGCTCCACTGCGGGAGAGTCTAAAGCGCGATAAATCCGGCGTCGCGGAAGGATGCATAAATCTTCTTAATTTACTGCTACGTAACTTTTATTCCCGCGTACTACCTACCACGTTACGCTAGCAGTATCGAGATTTAAAACTTTTGAACCACCTATCGCCGCGATAAGCAGCCACTTTGACCTCGGGATTATTAATTTAAACTCGAAACGATCGTGTTTTATATCGTACGCGAGTTTAATCCAGAGTTTCGTTGCTAAGACGGTAGCGATCGATGGCGTTTGAAAAATTTAAACGCAGTTACTCTTCTGCAATATTCTCGAAGTGAATCGAAGATGTCTAAAATCATAAATTGAAAAAGCTGCTGAACAAGTAACTTTCAAATTTTCGAAAGAACGATCAGTCGACCTTTCATCGGGGAACGATCGATTCAACTTCGTGACGGAATCTCTTCGAAAGTGCATCTCCGGTTAGCGGGATATCAGAATAAAAGCTCGTGTGATTCTCGATTACACGTTCCATCATTACGGGGAGTATTTTATCGCCTGTCTGAGTTACGGGGTTCCGCTCGTTAACCGGAAAGTTCCCGGGGATCGTCGCGCTCAAATTTAAATTGGGAAAGTATTTTACGAGCGCGCGGGAGTTTCACGGTAGCGTTGTCACATCTTGATGAACTTCCGGTAACGATCGTAGGAAAATGTCGCCGTCGTCTGCCGCCGCCTATGTTGAACCCGCTATACGACCGCGCTGCGGGAATCTGGTTCACGAAACGAGGATCCGCCGAGATTAATGAACGCCGATTACTTATTCGTGTCATTTACTCCTGATTGGGAGCGCCTTGATTATCAAATAACGAGTTACTGGAATATGATCAATCTATTTAACACCTGTGGATCTAAAAGAAATCGATTATATAGTAAGAAAGTGTAGATTTTTAAAAGAAATTGTTTTAAACCAGCAGAATTATTGTGTTTATCGTTGGTTTAATGTATTAGAACGACTGTAACTTTCAAAATAAATGCTAAATTATACAAAATATCTCTAGAGAATTTGGAAATTTTGGAAACATAAAAAAATTAAAAATAATAGAGAGAATAAAAATAATACATTTTAATTTTTCCTATATGCAAATGATATAAATAAAGATATTTATAGAAGAGAGATATTTTATTAGCTTACAATTTTAATAATTTCTCTAAGAAGTCATAAATAATATTCTCAAGTTATTAAAAAATTACAACAGGTGATATTTTTCAAAAATATGTTAAATTTTGTTATTGTATATTATAAACATGCATAAGTAATTTATTTAATCCGATCAAACCCACCACCATAACTGACGAATAATCACGTGCTATCTCAATTAATCAGCGCGCGGAGCAAGTAGCAGATTTGGTAGCAGAAACGTTTGTGCAACCGGGCGATGACGGGCAAGCACGTGAGGCGGCATAAACGCGCACCATTAAACCTACCTCCATGTGTTTACGAAACAGGCGGAAAAAGCGCTAGACGGGAGAAAAAAAAAGTGTATCGTATCCGCATTTAAAATGGATAGTCAGTCCGACACCCCCTTCGCACCACTTATCCTCGCAGTCGCGATTCGCGCACGCTTCGCATCGCCATCGCCCCTCGCCACTAATGTTCGATACAATGACGAGCGTTCTGTATATTTTCCGTGACGTGTACACGTAATACAGAGTGTCCCATGAAATCCACGGTTTTGGCGAGATGATATTTTTCAGCGATAAAGGAGAATTAAAAAGAATCTAATCAAACGGATCTATGAAGAATAAATAGTTAAGAGGCTTCCGGCCACGTGCTACATTTCGACTTCGAAACGTATCATTACAGATTTCCTAGGACACCCTGTATACGTAAAGAAGCAGCCACCTGCGGAGCGAATGCGGATGCACACGCGTGTGTGATGTCCGCCCACCTGACAATACGCCGTCTCGGCAGGATCGTAAAGCCGTTCTTTATGCACGCTGCGAAATGGTCAGTAGATACACGCGCCGTGGACACTTGCCCGACGGAGATTACGATAACCCGGCACAGACGCATCTCTGACACGAACGGTTCGTCCGCGTAAAATCGTTTCGTAGAAAGTTTGTTTTTTTTTTTAACAGAGGCAGCAAATTCCTCGCGGAAGATCCGATCGACAAATTTACGTCGGTAAATTTAAATGGTGAATTTGCATAGCGAGTTTACACGCGGTGGCATGCGGTATTTTTAGAGGCTTCGCTACGCTCGCGATACGGCCGCGAAGTAAATCCGGAATTATCGAAATCTACCCTACATCGAGTCCGTAAGCGGGCGGATGGTATACCAGCCGTGGATCGTATTTCTCCGAGCAACGCTGCAAACGCTTCCTCGTTCTTTTTTTTTTTCCGATTGCCACGGTATCATTGCGTCGCGCCGTAACTTCGACACGAAAAAACGGACGAGCTCGAAACGATAGGTAATAAAAGTCACTCGGGTGCGTCCAGCGGTGATTCGGGAGAGATAAGAGGTCTGATGGACAGCGCGAAATCGAGCGAGGCGCGACAATGCGATAACGCGGTGCTCCGTGAGCGCGTATCGCCCGACGATTATGCGTAGACGATAAACGGACGACCGCGTTATAGAATCCAGCCGCGCTGTTGCGTAATCGCTGATTAAGCGACTTCGGCCGTCGATCGAACTCTTTCGCAATCGGCACATGGACACACGATTATCGGCCGTATGCATGTATAATGAAATCTCTTTAACGTTTTAATGATGTGTCAACAAAGTCTCAATCTACTTACAATGAATTTGTTCAACGTACAACTGATTGTATGTTTTAAATAATTACGCGGTATAAAAATATAAATATAAAAATAAATATAAAAAAAATCTACATATACAAAATAGATGGTGACCTGTGCGAAAATAGTGGCTAAAAAAAAAATTCCGTCTTTAGGTCCCACCGAGATTTGAACTCGGATCGCTGGATTCAAAGTCCAGAGTGCTAACCATTACACCATGGGACCTTCACGGAATCTTCGGCTCTATTGAACGTACAGGTCGACCATCCAAATTAAAAATTGGCTATCGTGAATGAATTTCAAAAACAGAAAGATGAGAGAACAAAACGGTTCAACTATGAAACACAATGAATTGTATTATCATTATATTTTCAATCAAGTTAAATATATCACGTTCTCGTTTACAGCTATTTGAGAATCACGTCTTTGTTGCGCCTTTTTAAAATGCAGCTGGTTCGCAAATAAATTTCAATTCTGTCATGTTACATGTCCGCCGCTGTAAAAGTGGTTATTTACAAACCCCCTTGCTACATTGCACCCCGTCTACTTTCCCCTTTCTCTCCCTCATATCGCGAAGGAAAGAAAAAAAGCCTCTCGAGCCGTTTCGTGAGTGTCGTCCCGAATCGGAAGAACGGGGCGAACAATGTATAAATTCGAGCACCCCTCCAAAGTGAGAGATGGACAGGGGAGAGGAGAGGGGTAGAGGGTGGAAACATAGATTTCGAAAGCATCGACAAGCGGGAGCTTGGTGGAGGTCGACCCCTTCTCGCCCTGTGTCAACCCCTAATTGAACGGAAGCCGGCAATAAATATTACTGTTTCTTTCGTAGGGCCGATTTTATAATAGCGCGCAGCCGTGGCACCGATGACGGAAGCGGATGTGCAATCAATGTGACATACGTTCTAAGGATTTATGTCCCGTGTCGCTGTCTACGTGCGATTAACTTGTAATCGGATCGGGAATTGGAGGAAGACGCGTAGCGTCGCGAATCTCGGTGAGTACTAAAATAAAAGAGGATTTTTGCATGAAATTTTCTTCGCGAAATCTGTTTGCAACACATGTGAAAGTATCTATTAAATGCAGGGATAATAGTTTGAAAGAGAATAATAATGACGATAATAAATCCATCGTTTATGTGTCAAAGCGTTTCCTTTGCATTTTAGATCTTAGAAAGCGAGTGAAAAAAATTTTAGCTACTATCTTATTCACATTTGCATAGCAATTTAATATTATAGAATGGAAAGTATGTTAACTACCGTGTCAATAAAACATGTAAAAAATAATCAGCGAAGAACAGGAATGTCTATAAACTATGTTGAAATTTATGCACTTAAATTTCTTTGCGGTAACTCTCTATACAGTTTATGATTTAATACAGTCAATCAGCTTATTGATATCAATGTTACGCTTTTATTTTGCCGTGATAATCAGTGATTCAGAATCCGTGAAAATCGCGTGCGGGGAGAACGCGTAATTCACATTCATCCCGATATCTGTCCTATTAGCTCGAGCCGAAAATCCATCATGTGCCCGGTAAACGCATTTATCGGGGAAACACAGGTGGCATGGTCTGGTGGGGTACGTCTGTCATCTCGCGACGCGCGGCAGAATCATCCCCGTCGGCTTCTCCCACCGTTCCCGCGGTGCCTGCAGAGCCTCGGCGGTGTCGCCTCGCAGGCTGCGACTTCCGGTTCCTTCTTGATAATTAGAAGCGACCCCGGCTCGTAATAACAATAACGGCGCGTGCTACGAGGCAGCGGCCCCGGGGCACCTCGTTTGACATCAAAGTGAGTCCTTCCCTCGCCCCCCTCTCGTCTCCATTGCGCGCCTCTGTTGCCGGCATGCAACGGGGCACGACTAATGAGATTCACTTTGCTTACGGTTTCGCCCCTGCGCTCTCGCGATACTCGCTCTACCCCTCCCAGCCTCGACCGACTTCGCTGGCTCGCTCACCACCTTTCGATCATTTTGATCATCGCGGCGATACCGCGCCCCACGGTGATGGCGCACCCCTTTTTTCCGGCTTCTCGTATCGCGACACTGCCTTTGTGCTGCCACTCTCGTAAATATTTGAGCGCGGCTCGCCTCGTTAGCGGAATTTGTTGTTGCCTGTTTGGCGCATATGGAGTGGATCGGCTGTGTAAATAAAAATAATGATAGCGTAATTCTTTTAATCACTGGTCGCGTCCGATCACTGGCTCGCGAATTTACACACACACACACACACAGCGATCCGCCAATAATCCGCAATTCTTTCCGTCATTCGTAAAATTTATGACGCTATATACGCCGTTATATTTCAATCAGTTTAATAGATGACAATTATGGTGATGATAAGATGTATTTATGAGCTTTATATTTAGTGGCTACGCGCAACGAATCCTGTGACGTGCAGAACGAGGCGTTACACAGCCAGCCAGCCAGCCAGCCTTATCTACTCCATAGGTGCAATTATCCCTACCAGTTTTATTACGCGCTTAATTGAAACAAATCATTGCAGCAATCTAAGCTTGTCCCACATACATGATCTGCCCGGCTACTTAATATTATCTCGTAAACATCGCAGTGCTTCGGCACGCGGTACCTCTCGGCAGAAATAATTTGTCACTTGGTGCATAGTCATCTTATTTAACGTTACGACGAATTAATTATCGGTTAAGCCGGCATCTCGCTACGCGTTGCCTCACCCGTTACCGATAATATCTATAACTCGGCGAATGTTCATCAATATTTATCATCATCATCATCCCGACTGTCTTCGTATTCACCCGCACGTAAAAATCGAACCGCTTACGCGCCGTTAGATCCATTAGTGAGCCCTGTTAATAGACAGTATTAATTATGTATGCATCTGGGTCGACGACAAGGAGCAGGACGAGATCGAGGCGCGACGACTCTGACGACAAGGACGTCGGCGAGGCTAGTGTGCATTATGATGCACCCCTATGTCGCCACGTGGCCGCGAGTCACGCGGGGCCCGGGCGGGATTTTAAAATGCGCGGGAAAAAGCGGGACGCACGCGGATGACACGCCGTAAGGGCGGCACGAATTAACGCTGGAAAATAAAAGAGCGCGCCCGTCACGCCTGGTGGCAAAATGGCCTGTGACTAATGCGGCACTACTTCCTGCGCCGAGCTCGAGTCCTCGACTTGACGGCGACTCGAGTGCGACTGCGATACGCTATGAAAATCATGTCACGGACATATTGCCGGACCGTTTCCGACCGTGGTAGAAGTTCCCCCCCGTACGCCGTCGATATAATTAATTACAGGAAGTTACCCCGGCGCGAGACGCGTACGCGGCGAACAGCGAAAATTGAATCGCCTGTTATTCTCGAACTGGTCTTGCTCCCATAGCCGATACGGTTAATCGTCATAGGGGAGACTATATTGAAGTCGTTCTAAATTGAAGGTGGAAGTCATCAAGGTGAGTTACGTTACGGCCAATGTAACGTGCGGTCCGTAACGGATTTTGGAAAATTATTTCTTTTTGTAATTTGGTCTCCTATATTGCTCCCCTTCATTTAACAGCGTCTGAATACGCTTAAATGAAAAAGAAAGATATTAGCATTCAAGATTGCTTTTTTATATTTTTATTACTTCCAGTTACATCTTCTACGCGATTTACTTTTAAAACTATCGTTTGCATTTTACAAAAAATTTTTATTCCTTGCTACTTTATACTATTTTCTTTAATTTAATAGTATTTAAATGCTGCGGAAAGAGATAACTCGTTCAAAAGAAGACATTAGCATTCATTCAAGGTATCCCATTGTTACCTACAGCAACACATTTTTTCTCTGATTTTTCAAGTTTATATAATGACCATGACTTGCATTTTATAAAAAAATACTACTTTTTAGCATTCTATATTATTTTCTATTTAATTTAATAGTAATGTTGGAAAAAAATATTGATAGCTTTTCACCACTGTTACATACATCTTTTCCCCGATTTTTCATGTTCATTTAGTAATGGCTTGTATTTCATGAAAAATATTAATCTACATTACATTCTTGTTTATATGCTGCATGCAAAATTGATATTTATGCTACTTTCATTCGAAGCGCGTCTCGCATAGTGCCCTCTCCCCTCCTCGCCTCGAACATATGCCGCACTCGTGTTCCAGGGCCACGCGTACGCTCATTAGCGTACGCTATTACGCCGTGGCATAATTTCACGATACGGGCGCGATCATTTTCCGGAGATAGCAAGTCTTCCGGAAGAGCGCGGCGACCTGGCGGCGGTCTCCCTTGGCTAGGTCAGTGCCGGGGAGCCATTCATACCGAGAGTGCGACGGCGCAGCGGGTGGGAGAGATCGCGACGACGCTTTTTTCGCATCAGCCTCGCATCCCGAACGAGCCCTCTCCCCTCCGGCCGACTAGCTGCGAATCGTTGCACGGTGCGTTCACACGCGTTCACGCGCCGACACGCACGGCATTTCAATCATTTTTATCGGTCGAATCTGCATCTCGTCGCTCGCTCCTACGGCCGCGCCGTGACAAAAGTAGACGTAGCAGATGCCACGATGCGGGCACTATCTCGCCGATGCCATCTACGCCGGTCACGCCCATTTCAGATCATTATTCTAGTTGGCGGTTATCATTTCACTTTTCGCCGAGTCTCCAGCCCCGATAATGGATAAGAAAAAGCACCTCTCGGTCGAGAGACTGTTGGGTTTTTTCGTCTCCACGCCCGCCCCTTCTCTTCACGTTAGTCCGAGAGGACACCCGCGGTGCAATTGTGTCAGGCCTAATGGTTTTCGCTCCTACAGCGACCCACTGTGGGGATGACGAACAGAAGAAAAATACGAAGAGGCTAAACTTTTGAAGACGTGGCTTCGATTCCTCTCACGCTCTACTGCGCTCCCTGACAGGGATGAATAGATTCTTCCTCTATGTCCTCGATTTTCTGCTTTATTCCGGTTAACTTTTTCTTAAGAATACAAGGCTTGCCTGCGGCAGAAAAAAAAATGGGAGGGAATAATATATTTAAATGCTACTGCGTCGTAGAGTTTCGTTCTGACCGAGAGTTACCACGAATTTTGTCCAAAGCTGACAGATTGAACTGTCAGAGTAACTAACAGGTCGAGGTATTCCCGGGATTACATCGGACGCTGATAGCGCCAATGGAAAGCGATACTTCCCGCGATACATATATGTACACGTGTGTGTATATTTTTCGCGGGCGATACTGTCGATAACAATTGTCGTGGCGCGTGACAAATGGTAGTCCGTGGACCTCGGTGGATTCTTGTAATTTTAGATTACACTTCGTTGCCCAAGGGCTATGGTTAACGCATGGTCGGTCAACCCCCTCGGCCATCACGGAGTATCTTGTCCAGAAGGGTTAGATTAGATACGTCGTTCACTTTGGGCCATATATCTGTTCGACCCCGTCTTTCCATCGCTATGCCGCGTGTGTACACACACATACCTATTTGCCGGCTGTGTGCGCGCGCCCTATGCGTGTACGCGTGTGTGTATTTATTGACCATACGTGTCCGACGTGTGTGCGTGTGCGTGTGCGTGTGGACGAGCCGTGAGTCGCGCGGTGAGTTACGGGGCTGCGGACAGAGTGATGCATTGCCGCAGAACCGAGAAGGACCAGATCCCACGGGAATCGAACGGGAACCCTTGCACCTCACACCATTACACCCCGTGACAGAAGGGGAGGTTGAATTATTGGAATATCGACGCTACCGGGCATTAAATGCTTCAATTACGATTAATATCGAAATGCGTTAGAACAATGCACGCGGCCCGTCTCGAAATGGAGACCTTTTGAAACAACGTTCACGTCTGTCTCTTGATACTCTATTGTTACGTGCTGAATAAATGCTTTATTCTATCCTGGCGGAACATTAACGGAAATGAGCTTCTGCATCATTAATTCCATTCTTTCGTGCGTGTTGACACTGAGTATTTTTCATTAATATTTAATGAAACAAAGCGATGAATGAGACATTATATTGAATATTTCAGGATCTATTTTTAATCTATTTTAAATTTATTATAATCTATTTTAAAATTTTATTTCTTAAAAGTATCATATATTTTTTAGTTTAAATATTTACAAATAAATTCAAACAATGAAAATTAGGAAAGAACCACTTATAAATTGAAACGCATTAATTCCGCAAATCAATCTCAATTAACACCTAATCGCAAACACTTTTCCTCATGTAAAAAACTTGACGTAACGCAAGAGAGATAATTTATTACGGTCAGTGATGTGTACATACGTTTGCATAATGAATGCGTGATGTAAGACGACCGCGTAAACCCGTGGCAATTATGTACATGCTCGCTTCATGCACGCATCAACGTTTTCGCTCCCGTTACGTCGCCACAGTAAAACTGTCGTCGGTGAAATACACGGGTGGACTCCAGTGCGGAGGGCAAACGTTATTGTTGCACCATATAAATCGCGCTTGATCGCGGAGGAGTATGGACCCGTATATCAAAACTACTGCCGGCCGTGCACCCACTGTAATTTGTGGCCGGTAATAGAAGAGGGAAGCGCGCATCCGACGAAATTATTATCCAGAAAATACATGAATTTTGCGGCGACGACGGCCGGGTACTTCGGGGTCGCTCAAAGGTCGCGGTGCGCCTCCCCAGCGACGATACTTCGGGGTTTCCGTAGGCAATGTGCGAACCGACACCGGCGTCGACAACGTCCAATTCCCGTAATGCACAAATAGTAAGTAAAGCTATTCCATAAGTAAAGCTCGTCCTTTTCGCTGGGGAGCGAGGTCTACGATGGAACGATTTTGCGTGGAACTTATGAATTCTTTTCGCATACGCAGACAGAACAATCTTTCTGTCTGAAGTTGAATCGTCGGCCTTAGGACGGCGGTATATCATTTTAATTACGTAATATTTTTATCGAGGAATCCAATTTGTAATTTCAAAGATATCATTTTGGAAAAAAAATTGCAGCGTAATGTATCTTGCGACTATGTCCAATCGTGTTTCCTCGCATGCTCGTCCACCCGAGCGGACCGGTTGAAATACTCTGGAAATCGTGGCCGCACGGACGGAATTCCGGCAGTGGAGAAGTTCCCAACTCGTTAAAGCTAATATCGCAGCCTCCACCCCAATTGCTAATGCGTCCGCTCGTGCGCACCCACGACACAACACTTTATTTTTATTTAAAGTGCCCGAACCACACCCCTCCGTCTCGGTCGCCGATTGCCCGACTGGCTGGATGGCTGATCGGGCTCCCGCCTCATTCCGGCGAGCCGAGGAGACGCGGGGGAAGATTCAATCGATTACCGCGATTAAAATAAAATGTAAATGGCGGTACGCGCGCGCGACTCGTGTGTTATGCAAATTCGGTTCTCCGGTAATCACTGAGTGGAAGCTGATGTCTTCCTCCGGCGCTAATGGCCCGGGAAAATGCAAAAAAAAAGACGAACGGAGGGCGAAAGAGAGAGAAGTGATGAAAGAGAAAATAACGGCGCGAAGTGTATTGCAACTCGCACTCGTATGTATGTGCGGACGCGAAACGCGTCTGCGAGACGCACGAGTGTGGGTGGACGCGTGTGCGACAACGAATCGAAGAGAAGGAGGAATGAGTAGCTCGCGAGGGTTGCACTCGAGGGTGCAGTTGACTTCAATAGTTTAACGAAATTGCCGAAGATCCTCGGCTCGGTTCTCAGCCCAGAGAGTTTTCTGATTTCCTGACTGCTTCTATATTTATTTGTTCCTTCATGTTTCACGACGCGAGACGCGCACAAAAATAACAATCTTATGCGAGACCCACCGGATAGGATCATTTCTGAAACATCTTGGCCGTAATGCGCACAACTTGCTATTTATATGACTCTTTTGTAATATTAACTCGTTACTACGTTGCAGTAACAAATATGCGGCGTTATGAAAGCAAATGAAATTATTACCGCACGTTTATAAAATGTTTATAATGTTGTACAGTGCGTCGCTATAATAATACGCTTAAACGATGCACCTGCCCGGCCTTTAATACTCTCGTTTAAAAGCGCGGCCCGTAAAACATAACGAACCCATTTATCGCGATAAGTGAATGAAAAATATCCATTAGCGTTCGGTAACGCGGGAGTGTATCGTCGAAACTACGGTAATCTACTTGCCGAGTACGCGCTTATAATACATTACGCCGGCCAAATGTGTTCTCGATATTACATATTACACGGCATACCGCAGCCATTAATCTCGGCCACTTGCCGCGGCCGTAATTAATGCTAAACCAACACGCGCGATCGCGCACTTTCTACCGAAACCGAATGGAACGTCCGCCCTGATGAAACCGCACGCCGACGGTGAGCGTGACGCGCGATTCGACGCGTATCTGCAACAGTGCCGATAGGCAAATCGAATGGCGATCGCTATTTGGGAGGGTACGGTAGGTCCTGTGCAGCTACATACAGAACGGACAGAAACGAAGACATAGACGAGGGGTAACCAGCGAAAGCGCTCGCTCGCGCGCGCGCGCGCGCGCGCGCGCACCGTGAAGAGGGAGAGAAAGGAATCGGAGCAGAATGGGACGCTCGCAATTCGGACAAAGACGCAAAGCTCGACCGTGCACGCAATTGCGGCAACGCGCGCGTCACCGGACACCCGGCGGTATCAAAAGGACGCATAGGTAGGTGCATGCCGATGCATTCATTGTACCGCACACACGTGCATGTACACACAAGTATACACCGCCACCCTTCGGTTGCGCAGAGTTGCAGCGGCGAGCGCAACGCGCGGGCAGGGACCCGCCGCGTTCGGCCGCGCCAGGATGATTAATTAGTTGTCGCGCGTTCCATGTCACCGTGTCACTCTTGTCACGGCTTTGTCACTTCGCTGCGAGCACACACGCACACGCGCGTGTCCCGCGACGCAGACGCGCGCTGTCGCGCGCGGACCGGGATAGCGCGCGCCCGCTACCGCGCCGCGCCGCGCCGCTGCACCGCCCGCGCGCGCAAAGCAAATTGCATTGTAACCGGGGCTGCAACAGGCGCGCCATTAATCAATGCCCGGGACACGGTGCACGACGCGTACTGCCAATTTCCAAGTCGCGCCCCTGACGACGGCCCTCGCGGACAAAACAGCGGATAGGTGAGCGCTCGCCGATATGGAAATGAAGGCGGCTGGCCTGGGGACAGCGCGAACCGTCCTCCCCGCTCCGAGGATTCGATTCTCGTCGATCGATACTCGGCATTAAGTATTAATAAATCCATATCAAGCACTGACGGTATAATTCGCAATTTCATCTGATCAGGTTTTGCAAAATTAATTACTGATGCGTGTTGGAAGAAGCGCATTAACTTAATCTCGGCTTAATCACGGATTTCACACGTTACTGATAAAATTCTATTTATGTGGATGCAGCTCGCGTTGATTTTCTCCGCTTGCGATGCATCCGAGCGGATTGCGCGTTTAGAATAGCGCAGCGTGCCAAAGCCAGGTTTAATACGGAAGGTGATCGGCTACCAAGCCGGTCGATAACAGTAATGTAATCATATCCGCGTGACGTCATCGCGCCCGGATGGTGCCGATTTCTTTTAACGACGCTTGATCACTCGATTTACCTGTTGCGCCGATGCCCGGCGGCACTTCGTCGAGACGCATCCCCGCCATAAATATCGGACTCGACGAGAATAAAGATATCCGCGACGTCGTTTTCCTCTCTTTCTCCGGCTTTTCCTCTTCCTTTTTCCCCTTTTCTTTGCGTTCCGTCGGGCCATGTGTTAGATAGCTTCAACACGCTTTCCGTTTCATCTTCCAGAAAATGAAGTTGTTAAGTACGCGTATCTTCATCCACTTACCATGTTTACTTCGCGTTCTGTGAGATCTCTATTCTTTTTTCAAATATCTTGTTTGCAATTAAGTAAAAAGCATCGCGTTTGTGTACGTGTGTGTGTGTGTATGTGTGTGTGTGTGTGTGTGTGTATGTGTGTAACGGAATCAATTTAACGCTGTTTTATTTAATCATAAAGATTACATCGAACTTTCGTTAACATAGTTAAAAGTAACACGTCAAATATAATTTAGAATTAAAATCTAATATTTATTTTTAACTACATTTAATTTTAATTAAATTTTGAATTCAGATCCCTTTAATTCAGATCAACTATTCAGTAAAAATTTAATTAAAAGTCTAATTATAAACTACATTGAATTAATTTTGAAATAATTTATAAAAGCGATAAAATAAAAATATATAAATTATAATAACAAATTATAGTCTTTTTCTACATATATATTTGGTTTATTTATTCTATATACATTTAAAACGGTACAGCTATTCTTGATTTTATATATGTGGAATATATTTGCGTTACGTCAATACAATTCACGAGACATGCCGATTCAAGTGTCCAGTGCTTGACAGTTAATTAAGAATCAATTTACAGGATTGCGGGTGATGCCTGTAACGCATAGAAATCAATCAATCTGCATGTAGATGTATTCACGGTATTCGGAATGAACACTTGCGCCCTTCGTATTTTGAAACATTCTTGTCCCAGCGAATGCTCGATCATGTGCAAATCAATTAGTGGAAATAAATCAATCAATTTATCGGCTTACGATTCCTCGCTTACAAATATTTGTAAAACGTTCGTACGCACGTTCACATATATGTATTTAACATACATAAATTTTGCGCGCTATAATCCGAATTTTATTATATTTAAGATATTACAACACTTACTTAATAATTATATGTATATAATATTAACAAAAATAACACGAAACATACATAGAACAAATTTTTCCGCTGGAATATG
The DNA here is from genome assembly GCA_011636635.1 of Tetramorium simillimum. Taxonomy (NCBI): domain Eukaryota; kingdom Metazoa; phylum Arthropoda; class Insecta; order Hymenoptera; family Formicidae; genus Tetramorium; species Tetramorium simillimum. Next base: position 85,302 of record VBVQ01000069.1, on the reverse strand, counting down.
GAAATCACTGCCAGAAAGTAATCGAAACGGGTTTGATATTACGGACTGTCTGAAACATACACGCTCCGCTGAATACGATCTAATTAACCAAGAATTTCGTCGGCTTCGTAAGAGCGGTTGGATCAAACTGGATCTGATAGAGCGAGCCGCATCCGGTGTGCCGGCAATGAAAGAGCGGATCCTCTTCTCGCGCGGGAATTCCGGCGAAAAAACACGAGTTCGGACTGAAATTTTGGGCGTTAAATATGCAATTACACTAACGAGTGAGTCAGCGAGGTAGAACCGGAACGGAGTAGAGATAGAACGGAGAACTGAAAGTGCGCGCGGGGTGGCTGTGAGGAAAAAAAATAGTGATCTCCGCGAAGGAAGACGGCGGAAGACGAGAACGATAAAAAGACGATCCTCCACCATCGCCGGCTTCTCACCCTCGGCAGTCGGCTTGACGTGCGCTGCCACGACGGCATCGGACTTAGTCACGACTTTGGCCATACGCCCGCAGCCTTCGTTTTATTATTTAGTCCGCGCAGGAAACGAGCTGGCGGAATTACAGCAGGTAGAAATTAATGAAAGAACGTTGAGTGGCTGCTGAGCGGATGGCGGCGGCTCACAGAGGAGACTGGTAGCGTCGAGAAGTCGCGAACTGTAATTGGGGAAACGAAGGGAAAGCAATTAAGGACGATTTCCAACTCATGCGATGGACGGCATTTATGCGATTGCAAAATAAAATATGTTCGATTGTTCGAGTGTACGAGGATACAACGCCTGGAAGTATCGTGTGTCACGTTACTCCGAATTAATTGCCTGTCACTCCGCAGTTTGTGTAATGAATTCCGAGGAAATCGGAGAATTTTATCCTGAAGGCAAAGGCCACCTTGAAGATCCGCATCATCACTTTCTCATTTCTCATCCCTATCCTCCAGCGTTGATGAAAAACTAGAGTGTTAAAGAAAGGCGGTTCAATTAACAATTTCCTGCCTCCATTTGAGGCAATCAATCTAGTGTAGAAATCGCCGACTGCATATATTTATTTCCTGCTGCAGTTGACAATTTACGATGCAAAATAATGAATGTTAGCCATATGGCTATCTATTATTAGATAGATTAGATTTAGACTTGGTAATCCCAACATTTTAAGATTCTTTTCTATTTAATATTGCATTTTTTGCATTTATTGAATTTGTTGCATTTTTATAAAACTAATGAGCGATATACTTTCGTTAATTAAAATTATTACATATCCGTTACTTTATTAATTATAAGCTCTGAGTGCAATTATATTGAAATAAATATATGCATCCAGTAGAAAGTTTCGAAAATGAAACTGGAGTTTTTCTATTTAAAAATAAAGAACGAACTTAAAAAATTCGTATTTGTGACGATAGTAAAAATCTAATATAAACTCCGCTTAATGATCTTTGATTTATTTGTAATATCTTGAAAATTTCTCGCACATCAAAGTCTTCATCCTTTCCGAAGACGGTTTGCCCGGTTTGATTATGCTACCCTATACTGGCCGCCATTTTCGCGCGGGGAAAATCCATCATGATCCCGGATTTCTCCCGGACACCACCGTCATTAAATGATCGCACAAAGCGCGGCGAAGCCTCGGCTTTAAGATCTCAAGCTGTTGCTAAGGGATTGATGGTGTTACCATGGCAACTACTGAGGGCTTATTGTTGCACCCCGTTGGTAGATCCGCGCTCCCCTCTTCACTCTCCGTCCTCTCCTTGCGCCCCATTCCCTCGCATGGCATATTTATTTGCATGTACTGGAGGTACGCGCGTCTTGCGCGTGCACACGCACGCTACGCATCTCCAAATGCACGTGTGTGTGTGCGCGCGCGATGCGTGCATGCGTGCGTGCGTGTCGTGCATTTATGCATCTATGCCAGTGGTACCAAACCCCTTGACGTGTTCGGGGCAATGTCCTGAGTTTAAAGACGAGGGATTGAGTCGTTGAATCCTGACACGAACGGCAAATTTTCTGCCACGATAACGTTCTGTCAAATCGGCATTATCCGTACCTGATCGATCCTTCTTGACTTCGAGAGAAGAGGTTGTTTGCAAATATACTTCGCGTGGAGCATAGTGAAATTTTGGGGAAAAGTAATAAAGCTCGAATATCTTCATGTCTGGCTCATAATTTATAATATAAAATTTTTATACTTATTTTTTATTAAAGTTTTCGCAGATTTAATTTTTCGGATAAAATTACATCAATTGATTCTGAATTAAAACGCAATGCAGCATCAAATTCTATATCTTGTCTGTTTTATGTTAAAGTAAAAAATATTACGTATTTAAAAAGATAAAAATGCAGTCATGCGATTAAATTACAAGAATCTCTCTCTCTCGACGTATATGAGAAGATATCAAGATGATGATAAACAGCAACTGGCAGTGCTATCAAACCCGCGGAAATGTTCGGGCCAACGACCTCCGTTTAAATGCGAGCAGCCGAGCTACGAGCGTTCCGCCGGGCGCGCCAAAGAAAGCCCGTTTAAACTTTTCCACTAAAGGTAAATTATATTCGTCGGGCATAGAGAGTATTACGGAAGTACTGCGTCGGCAAACACGAAATTGAACTGGGTCAGAATGAGAACGGCAAATTCGCGCTTCTTCGTGACGCCGCCGCAATCAAAGTCGACTCGTGAATGGGCGGCTTTTTGCACGGATGTCATCGCAAACCTATTCAAACCTATTGTACCACTGGTGCCGTTTGGGATAAAGTGCTCATTGGGTTCACCACAGTTTCTAAAAATATTACGTAAAAAGGATCGTTATCGTTTACTAGACTAATCGGAGTTTCGGGTATGAGGCAAATAAAAGTTTATCGCTGCTCTTGCACTTCCTTAAAACTTCGTGCTACTGTCCATAGAATAGATTTTCCTTACATTTTTATTTTGAACATGAGATATGATAGTGTTACACATTCAAAGATAAAGGAAATATTGCAAATTGTTAATATTATTTTATTAATTGGAAAAGTAAAAAATTGACCCGAAAAAGTAAAAAACATTTTCTCAACGAACTCTCGAATAAATTCTCTATCCAGGATATCGGAATATCAAAGGAAATATCTTTATATCCGTGACGTTGACGAGCCACAAAGCTCACGTGGCACTGAACGGCCACAGAAAACATAAGAGATTACGGTAGGACGCACGCATAATGCATCGTTGAGATGAGAAAGGAACTGTGCGTGCACGCAGCTCACGCGCGCGAGACACGCACTTTCATCCCGCGTAATTACAACCAGGATGTTATTCTTCAACCGGGGAAAGACCGAGCATAATGCGGATACGAATGGCGAGGACGAGAATCATCGTCGTACTCCATTCGTGCATCTAACGCGGTGTTCCATATATTTTTATCAATATTCGATGAATATGTTGAATCTAAATTAAAAAGATACATATTTAATACATAGTTCCCCAAAATAACCAGATGTCTTTTCGGATAAGATCCTTTCATGATTAGATTAATTTCGGATATTCTGCATATAATAATGTACATATGATAGACTCTCGCATCAAATTCTCAAATATTCGCATCTTACTTTGTCTTGCTCCACTTTGTGCGCCATGGCACCATATGTGTAAAATAATGCAAGTGTATCTTCGATGTGATTATTCCGAGTTATTGCTTAGATGCGCCTTTATTATATAACAGTCAACACGTCGTCACCGGATCCAGCTACGATTTGCATTACGCGATGCATTGTGCGTTCCATCCCGGCGTACGACGAAGCACGGAGAATAGGGAGAAAATTCTTTCTCTTTGGGATCATCATTTCCGGCCTATCTCCACGTCGCATCCGCTTTGTCGTACTGATTATACGTCGGATTGATTCGCAGAACGCGGGCGCCTTCGCGCAGATGCGTAACGAGGATACGCGTAATGTCGCGATGACAAGCGAGCGGCCATGCGTTATAGATAACGTGCAGTCTCCTTGACTTGAAAGGTTTTCTCATTACGGTGCGAATACGTCCTTTTCCAACAGAAAGAAGAGAAAAGATCGGTGCAATCGACTTTCCCATGAATAGGATTCGCGATGAAAACTAAAATATATCTTGCTCACCGTAAAAAATTAAAAATATTACGAAAATATAGAAAGGCAGTTGAATGATTAAATTAAACTATTTGCTCACACAATTAATACACATGATGTTGAATAGGGCGGAATTCGAGGAGTAACGCAATTCGAAAATAAGTCGCAAGAGAAACTGCTCTCGCTGTGAAAAATAAAGTTCGGTGCGAAAGGCTTTAAACTTTATGCGACACTCCTCGCTTTCGAATGCATTTCTTCATAGCCGGTGCAACTTTCTTAATGTGTAAAAGAGTAAAAAAGGCGTCGTTAAAGTGCAAGTTGACTAAACTTAACGACCATTGGTTGTTGGAGTGGTAACAGTAAGCCGCTTACCGAGTAACCCTTTTCTTAGGTACGCGACGTTGGAGCAATTTGTAAGGCAGAAAAGGAAAAGGGTCGATTTCTAAAGTGAAAAACAAAGAGGCGGAAGCAACGAAAATTAAGGCAAAGAAAGAAACAGAAAAATTTAGCCGCTCTGTGTACTGTTAATGGAATGAAATTTAAATAGACGAGTATGTTCTAGCAACTACGCTCTTTTTAATTCAGCTCCAAAAGAATTTCGTTAATTAATTATGCAATAATGGACCAGCATTTCTGGAACTATTTTTCTGTTTCGCATAATTAAAATGAACTTTGTTATATCGAAGAGAGAGAGAGAGAGAGAGAGGATGGTAAATGCGCACAAAATGCATAAAATATCACAGACACACAGCGAGAGATTAAACTCGCCCGTAAACGGAAGGAGGAATTATTACGGCAAAGAAAAATTCGAAATGAAAAACAGAAGTACAACGGATGCTGCCGGGGCGGCGGCAGCCGACGTGAAACGGGAGAGAGAGAGAGAAAAAGGATCACTCGGGCTACTACCGGGTCGTAACTTTTTCGCCAGGATTATAAAATTAACGTCGAACATCGTCCTATCCCGGCACCCCCTCGCGCGCCCCGCGGGGCCCCGCGCAAACCTCCCCGGAGGGCTGCAATAATCGTGAACGTCAAATTTAACGTTTGCGCTCGCCCGATGCAATCCATTAGATATTGCTCGTAAAGAGGCCTCGTATCTCGGCTGCGCATGCGAGGCGTGTACACGTCCGCCGGAGCGCGAACGGCCTTTTTTTTCAAGCGACCACTTTTAAAAGCACCCCCGCTTCCCAAACAACCCACCCCCGTTCCCGCGGTCCGGCTGCCCGTCAGTCCGGAGTACCCTCGCCGGTGGCAATCAACGATCGCGACAGCTACGTAAAAATTTCCCGGTTTTTGAAGATCACCCGGGCAATTTGTACGCGACCGCGCTGCCGGGCCCGCGTAATAAAGCAATGCAAAATCATATTCGCGATACAACTGAAATTTCGCCGTCGGCCATATTTTTTATAATGACGCTTCCGTGACGAGATCGAATGTCGGGAGGGGGTGAGATTTTACCGTATCCACTCGTGACGCTAGCGTAACGTCACGGCGCGGTCTTTCATGGAGATTCTCGTTATTCGCACCGACACGGAAATTCGCCGCAGCGAGCCGAATCGTTGCCGTACGTATGTATGACGTTTTCAAATATCGTTTTTTACCGCCTCACGTCTCTCGTACACTGACAGCGGTAGCATTTTATGCGCATGCAACTCAAATTGAACACCGCTCTCGTATACATATCCAATTGCATTGCGACGATTCAATCTACTCGTTAAGCGAATAATTTGAAGGCACACATTTTTTTTTTAAGAGAAACCTTGTGCCGAGGCTCGATATTCACGTTATTATATATCGCGCGTGTTTGGATTTGTCGAGTTTTCGATTCGGGCACGATCGGGCATTTGGGATTCACCTGAAGCCTATACCGTTATCTCGGCCAATTCCACCCTCCGCGATTCGCTTGTCCATAAAGCCCGCGCGAGTTCTCGCCGAAAATCGCTCGTTCGAAGTCGTTACCGGATATAGACGGTGGCGGTCGTTCGACGTTGGTATATAGTGCCCGATATCTTAACGATACATCAGCCCCGATATCGCGATCCGTCCACTGTGCAATCTACACGGATGCGTACAGCGCAAATAGCCGGCGCGGCTGCAAGCCGTGGTCAAACACGGACTACGATAATACGAGTACTAAACACCGGGTATATCGCTGCATTATTGCTCGTACTTACACGCGTATGGCGGTACGCGTATTCCAGGGAGGCAACGAAGGGGCAATTCCATCCGCTCTTATGTTCGATAAATAATATAAATCACGAATAATAAGTTCCCAGTTCAAATAAAACAAATAATTATAACGATCAATTATTTCTATTAAATATTTCAATTTGATGTAATTTTATTATACGATTATGATAAAGCTTTGCTAAAAATTTTTTTTCATTTTAACAGTTTTAACTTTCCATTAAAATATTCCGTATTTCTTACCCCTACATTAATAATCGATCGCGAAATAATATTACGGAACCGAGACCTAGCACAGTGACGTAATATAACGAGTAACATTTCAGTGCGAGACACACACACACACACACACACACACACACACACACACACACACACACACACACACACACACACACACACGTCCACACAACAGAAAAACCCTCGGAATCATAAAAGAATGTCGAGAAGGGTAAAATCCTCCACTACTCCGTTCCGTATATTACTTAATCCAACCGACCCATGCACGCGCATACATACGTGTTTACGCACACCAGTTATTTGCATTTACGAGCGACGGACACTTTTTCACGGCCGACGGCATTACGTTTAATTCGTAATAAACCAGGCAAAATCTACACTTTTAATTCCTTATCTCCAGCGAGTCAGACGGTTGGGTTTCGCATTTTCCGGATAAAGAAAAGTGCATCGTTCCTAGCAAGTTTGCGGCTTGCATGTATAATACTTTCATTCGCGAACAATATAGGTTTATTGGTATCTCTTGGAAAGCGAGAGAGAGTCTCACGTTCCGACACTGCAAATGCAAAATCAGAAGTCAACGACACTTGAACCATCGAAAGAAAATGAAACCGCGATATTCCGTTTTGAATGCTGATTTCCTCAGATCCCTTTGCTATCATTTTCGCGCGGTACGCGGATGGAAAATACAGAAAATTTCCACGCGGCATTTAAGAGGGATATAATTTCACTAGAAATTGCTTTCAGAGAAATACTCGGCGAATTAATAATAAAGTCGGATAATATCGTTCCGTGAATACAAAAGTGGCATGCGTCAATTTCCAGAATTTCATATGGAAACAGAAAATTAAGATAGGAAGAAATTTTATCTCAGCGAAAAAATATATATTTAAGCTTACAATTAGATATTTGCCTGAGAATTATACTTTTTTAAGGGGAAGCTAAAACATTAAGTCAATTATATCGTTCTTCATGACCTTCGTGAAAAATGACCATCATGATCCGACACGATGAGTATGCGAGCATAAAACGTGCGACTAATTGCGGCGCTCCATAAAAAACGGCGCTTAATGTCAGTTCCATGCAGTCCGCGCTGCAGCAATCTTCGTGGGGCGGAAAAAAAAGGGTAAATATTACTTGGAAAACGCGTCCAATTAATGGGCGTAATCCCGTTATGCTCATCTCAATAAACGTCAAGCCTTTTATCATTCGTCAGTCGCGCGACGATAATGGCGCACTCCACTTTTCGTCGCGTTTCCACTCAACCTTTTAAAAAGAAAATACTCGCTTAACAAAAAAAGCGTTGAACCGGAAACGAGACGTGGACGTAGTGAATCCAATCGCAGACGCGGCTTTATTCCCGTAACAGGGTAAACAAGCTTGTAGATCAAACGGTATCCAGGAGAGTGTATGCATGGAGAACAGCGACAAACTGTGCTCGGGATATTTGATCTCGAAAAGCTTGAGATAACAGGAAAGATACGAAGTGGATGGTATAGAACAACAAAATTTTCTCATAATTCAGCGAATCCAATCGACGCGTAGATCATAGACACTTTAATATCGAAGCTCGAACGCTAAAATGAATATTGAACTGTCGAGTAGCCAAGATGGCAACCGTAGTCTTCACCGCGACTCCAGTCATCAAATAATTGTTATGCTTATCTCAGTAAACGTCAAACCTTACATCATTCGTCAGTTGCGCGACGATAACGGCGTACTCCATTTCTCATCGCATTTACTCTCATCTTTTTAAACAGAAACTACTTGCTCTCGCTTAATAAAAAAGCGCTGAACCGGAAACGAAACGTGAACGCAATGGATCCAATCGCAGACGCGGCTTTATTCGCGTAACAGGGTAAACAAACTTGTAGATCAAACGGTATCCAGGAGAGTATGTGCGTTATGCATGGAGAATAGCGACAAACCGTGCTGGAGATATTTAATCTCGTAAAACTTGAACTAACAGGAAGAATATGAAGTGGATGGTACAGAACGAGAAAAAAAAAACTTTTCATGATTCAGCGAATCTAGTAGATCATAGATACTTTAATATCGTGGATCAAATCCTCGAATGAATATCGAAACTGTCGAGTGGCCAGGGCGGTAGCCATGGCTTTCGCCGCGACTCTGGCCACCAAATGATCGTGATAGATAGAGGTAAATGGTGGGTTTCACAACGTGGGGTCACAGCGTGCAAAATACCGCGGACATCATGACCGCACCGGCTGGCAATACAGAGAGATCCCGGCCTAGGCTTGGATGTTATAACGCTGTTAACACCAGCGATCGCTTTCAATCCGCGCAGTTCATCATCCCATATTGATTCCACCGCGACGAGGACCGGGAACGTCCGGAGGGATGAAAAGGACGCGATCAAAACCGCCGTGCCAGATCATCGATTCGTCGAGCGGCTCGAGGACGATCGGTAAGATAAAAACTTTATTATATTTTATTATCGTCGCATCATAAAAAAATTGAACAAACTGATAGTGTCGTGAAAAAGTTTTCTCCAAAAGTCGATTTCATTTCCATTGATACTGTTATCCACCTCGAAGCATCATCATAACGCATTGTATTGCATGCGTCACTCGCGGCGGAAGCCATCGCGAACCTAACGAGATCATCAGCGCGAGCTACAATGATAGTCATCATCATCATCGTTCTGCACGTGGATCTGATCGTCTACTCAACTGTGTCCCGAGGGTCGGGCGTGGACGATGATGATTGTGCGGGGCTTGATTTATACTTTCATTCGGTTACACCGCGCAGGAAAGATGAAAACATTAATCCTGTTTATTTCATCGGTTTCAAAGCCGCATCTAACGAACGTCCGATAGAGTTAAGTTTCGTAAATAATAGATCATGAAAGTGATAGTCGCAATTCGGCAGCCGTACGCGACGATCCACCGTTCGTTATCTCACATTGACAGCGGCGCGAGGGAGATAGAGAGAGAGAAAAACTCGATGTAAAGGGTGAGAGAATGAGATAATAAGGGAGAAAAAGAGAATGGGTAAGAGTGCCCGGGAGCTAATAAGCGTTCGTGAATCATCGGTACTGCAGCAGCGGGGTCATCGTATCGGGACGCCGCGGTAATGATGATCATCGTCATCATCATCATCGTCTCTGCAGCCAACAACCACTCATTTGCTTTTCAGCGAGGGGCGCCGTGGCGCAAAAGCCACGTGATTGCAGCCACCCGAACCCGCGGACATGAAACCACATTTTCAGCACCTTGCACCGACCACTCGAATCTCTACACTGTTTCATTACGTTTGCAAATTGTCAGCAAATATTCAAATTTCGTACGAATCGCGGTATCGTATATCTTCATCTTATCGTAAATTATAACACAGTGATAGAGATCATCCTTATCTCACTGAAATAGCAAACATAATTTTCTCTAACGATGTTCGCATTTGCGAGAACTTTTGTAAGAAGAAAAAAGAGACATACGCTGAATTCCCGCAAAGTGCACCGCTATGTCCCGTATAATTTTGTTTACGGTGTACAAAATTACTCTATACGCCGAGCAGTTTTCCAAAACAGCCCAGGGGACGAGAATCCCTGGCGCGGGCTAAACGGATTATTGAAATTCGAGTTAATTCGTTTACGCGTTTAAATGCGACAGCGAGCAGGCGCGTCATGCGATCGCATGCAGGGAGCGTCCGGCAAATCTTTTCCGGGCGTCGGCTTGCAAAAACAGTCGGTATACGTCCACGGTAATGGTGTTAGCGAGAATTTCAAAAAACACAGAGGAAAAAGAGAGAGAGAGAGGGGGGGGCTACCTCGATAATACACCGTGAAAGTTTGCGAGGGTGAAATAACGGATGCCATTTCGAAAGCGGCGCGTGGACGGCCGTCAGGAAACTCGGGAAAATTCGACGCGAAAAATCCTGTAAAATGCAGTGTCTACCAAACTGAAGAATTAAAAAATATTTTATCATGTTCAGCGGCGTTCGGATTATATATTTTGTGCGTAGTGATTTTTTTTTATAACAGACTAATGCAACGACATAACTTAATTCCACAAATCCTCTTTACACGCATCGCGTTTCTCGATAAATCCTATAACAATATTTTCTAATATATTATTTCAAGATAAAAAAGAGACTATTTCCTACGAAGTTTTCTTTGACATGCATTTCGCGAAAGAAATAAGAGTACTCATTTATCTTGCGATACTTATTTGCTTACAAAGAATCTATTACAACTTATAACAAAAGTATATTAAATCGTTTATACTCTCGATCCAAAGTAAGGGATTAATAGAATTCCTGTCGAAACGGTCAATTCTACGTTCGTTTCAGCTTTTAATTTCACAAAACGGAGTCGTGAACGTCGAAGCATTCGGCGAAATGGCTAACGCGCGATTTCAAAGCGTTGACGAGCGCGTTGAAAAATCTGGAAAATCTCGAGCCCGAAAATTCCATCGGACAAAGGGGGGAAAGGAGGGTTACTAGCGATGGTGCTCAACGCTGGACGGTTTATAGCCATTGTGCTTTCGCCCATAGCGCAATCAAAGCGAGAATCGAATGGCGGTCCGAGTGAGCGCAATTTCACAGGGCATGAAACACTGACTTCATTATCCGGTTGTTAATCCTACGCCATAGACTTCTCTCCTCTCGCTCGCTCCATCTCCCGCTGTGATGTTAAATTCGAAATCGACGAGCTACCCGCCGATGTAAAACTATAGTTCGAGGTGTTTGTTGGTTGAGGACAGTTCTTGTAATTTTATTGTTCAAACAAACTCTCGACAAGTCAGTAAATATACCGAGTATATATTAGTAACACGCGTAAAATTTTAAAAATTCTCTAATAAAATATTTTCCACACTCTTAAAAATATTTCACACATAAAATTAAATGAATAATAATTACGTAGATAACAGTAGTTTACAGAAAATGTATATATCATTTCCTTGAATAAATAAAGCAAATGATAAAATAAGTTTATTAAAATTCAAAAAAGAAATTATTTAATTAATAATAATTACACAGATAATGGTAATTTTCAGGAAATGTATGTATCATTTGTTTAAGACCTAAATGACGCAAATGGTAAAAATAAGTTCACTAAATTTATAACGGATAAGATAATATTACCCTATACACTCGTAAATAAATCGCTTCGCTTAATAAAAAATGTCACGAAGGCAGTATCAGCTCAACGTGATTCAACATATCCCTCTGACTACTATCCATCCTCGACGACGTCGCCGTCGCCTTTAGGTTACTGACCTGCGACGTGTAGAAAGGCCGGTTTATTATTTATCAGGCTATCGTATCTCACAATTAAGCTACCCGTATATACGCTTTTAAAAAATGCAAGCGCCATCGCGCACAAATCCTGAGACCATTACCAACTTATTCGCAAGGAGAAGGAAAATGAGGCGAACGAATTCAGGAAATTCCGACTGGTTCGGCACTCTTTTCTTCTTTTTCTTCTTCCTTTTTATTTTCCCTATATTCCTCCCTGTTCTTCCGCAGGCTGACCGCAAAGTCGCTGCACGCGAACGGCCGTTAAAGCGCGTTCCTTGAGAACGAAACGCGTGCGTGTGACGATACGCGCTCGTACGCGGTTCGTGCGTACCTGGGTAAGAGGGCTGGTATGTAGGAAGTAATAAGCGGGGTGAATAGTGGCGTATCCATAATGCACAACGCCCATCCTCCCTCTCTCTATATTATGCATTTCCCACCGTGCGCGCTCGACGCTGCGATCTTTCGTTCCTTCCCTACCCGCGGTTCGGCGTTACGCCGTCCCGACCTCTCCAACCATCGGCCACGCCACCCTTTCTCGCGCGTATTGCATAAGACTGCACTTACGCGCATTCATCGTGGCAGGCGGATTGACCGGGTCAATGCGCTCGACTGCGCGCAAATGTTGACACGATGATTCGTCGCGGTAAATTCAACGACGAATGTTTACATTCATGTTCTAATATTGATAATATTGATCGCACATTGATTGATTTTCCTTGACATTTGTCAATTGCAGTTGTAGTAATAAAAGCTTCTTTACTGCAGCTATAAATGAAATATTTTAATATAAAGATGCACAAAAGTTTCATCTCTTCTCACAATCAATTAATTGTAAAAGCAGGAGAAAGAAAAAATATATTGTAGAATCAAAAAATGAAAATATAAAATATTTGTTTACGTACTACATATGTGAGGCAATAAAAAATTAATATCAAAGGGTAAAGCTCAATAAAGTATAGTTTGGACGACCGAAGCTGGCTTCCTCGGGGGTATTTGATCGCCATTAAATTATTCATTCGCACACTTCTCTTCGTGTCTCCTCCTGAAATGTCAGGAAGGTTCAAAGCCCGACGGCGCACGGCTACGAATAATAGAACATATAAATCGCGTACCGGTTTTGCAAGCGCACGTGTATTGAATTTCCGGCCCGCGTCTATTTGCAATCGCGCGCGCGTACTGATGAAAACTCATAAGAAGTTGGGGAATCGCAAACGAGCGAGGAGCCTTTCGTTTCAGGACGAGAAAAATTTAATCAGCGCGCCGCGTTATCGCGCGATTATACATATAAATCACTGGGTACGGGACATACATCACCGTCGTGATTCGCGTTGCCAGGCTTACGCACGTCCTATATTCCGAGAGCGCAGGGTACGAATGAACGATGCTTCCAGAGTGGAGAAGACAAAGGAAGAAGACGAAGAGAAGAAAGAGGAAGGAACGTATTCAACGGAGAAAGAGAGGCTCGCCCGCGGTGCGAATAAACGACGTTTCGCGACGAACACATGACTAAAGAGGAGAAGGAAGACCGTTCGAATGGGAAAAGAGGGAGAAAGACAGTCTAATGCACATGTGACCCTCTCGCATGTGAATGCGCGCCTTCTCTCCTTCTCACTCTCCCTCTCCTTCTCTCTTCCCCCTTCGCGCTTTCATATTTTCATCCGGCCGTTCGCCACCGCCTACCCCTTTCCATCGCAAAGGAGTCTCTGTAAAATCCTCTCATCTGAACGCTGCGTACGGTTCAGAGTCCGCGTAAGGACCCCCGTATGTGTTTCACCAGGTCAGGTCAACGACCCATGCGCCCGGCGGGGAGGGAAATAGAGGCAGAGGGATGAAGAGCGGAAAAGGGGCGAATGAAGGGAGGGACGGTAAAACGCGGTCCTCCAGATATTGCGCCCTCCCGGTGAATGCACTACTCTCCCTGTGCGCGATGCGACGTAAAAAAAAGCGCGCGCGCGCGCGCGCGCGTTTCACCGCAGTTGGTGCGTCACGTGCGTGCGCGGAATCGCGCTCGTTGCTGGCTGCATTATTCAATGGTACATACGCTTCTGCTGGGCTGAAGAAAGCGACGCGACGCTTCCGTGCGGCGGCACGATGCGTTAGCGGGCGCGAGGTAATTATTCTCTCCTTGAAATCTGAATGCGAGGCGGGACGCGCAGTGTCCAACGTCGTTACGGTATTATTTATTTTAGCTGCGTTTCCAACGCAGGTCACGTATTAACGGCGAACAAGGCGGAACTCATTTTGTTTCAAGATCTGAATATAACGCCTGGATAAAATGTGGAAGTCAAATTGGATAATGAACGGCGCGCCGTTCTGAGACGCAAATGTCTGAGAACAAATTGTATTAAGCGAATGAAAGAAAGATATTTCCGTCAGTATTTCGTAGTTCCATCCCCGCGTATTAATATCTCATTATCTAATCGCGATTATAATCGCCTCTATCATCGACGTGAAGTCCTCGATGAATCTGCCCCAGTTGAAGTGGGTCTTATCAATCGCTCTGATTTTAATTTGAACCCTCTGAGAAACGAACAGGTGCATTCGCCGATATCGTCATCGCGTGATAAAATAGAGATATCACAGAAAATTCTGTGTCCACAAATATCTTGAGCGAATTTCGTATACTTATTACTCATCATATTATTGTCAATAAATTTTACACCCTTAAAAAATTGAAAAATAATTTCGTGTGAGTGCACAAATTTCCTCTCGGGTCATGATATTTCCTCCGGTCGATTTACTTTAAGATAGTTATGTGCGAAACTAATAGAATTGAGAGTCCGATATCACCACCATCCTAATCTCTCGAGTCGAGGTTGTTTGTCCGGCCAGATGACCGGTCGTTAGCGTGTGTGCGTAAGAGCGTGTACGAATGTGTGTGTTGCCAGCGAGCCGACCGAGGTCCTTTTCATCCCTCTAAAGCGGCCGGATTGAACGCGGAACGGCGCTTTTCGAAAATGGGACGCTTCGAAACGAGAACTCTCTTCGGGGCGACGTGAAAAGCAGCCTGGTCAAAGGAAAAGAGGCAGAGTGGATTGGGTGGAAATAGGAGTGGGACCGGGTTCGAAGGCGTGGCGTGGGCGCATGTGGGTGCCCCCGACGAATCACTCCTCGAATCGACTACATTCGCTTTCGTTCCGACTCACATTTCAAGCTTCCCACCGCGATGGCCCTTCGAGACGTGACACGGCGGCGACCCCGCTCGTTGCGAAAGGAAACGCGAATCTAATATTCCGCATACGCGTCCTCCGCTTCTACATGATTGATACTGAATGAAGAACACCTTTCGACGGAATGCAATATGCGAGGGCAACGGAGTACATCCGGTAGATTCGAATACTACGTTATTACTACAAACGTACGATCGCGAGCATTGTGCATTTTTTCAAATTTTAATATTGTCGGCCAATACGCGCACAAAGATAATTGTGTAAAGAAGTTAAAATGGAAATATCTGAATAATTGTGAATTGATTGCATGCCTTACGTTAAAAGGGATATCTAATTTTTAGGTACAGACGAGACAGACGAGACCGTGCTTATATGACCCAAAATACACGGATAATTGGAATTCCTGATACACGTCGTACTGAGCGACGGCAACATATTTCAGAGAAAGCGAAATGCTCGCGCACCGAATTACGATGTTCCATTAGCGAGCGTTTTATTTACTACCCTAATGCGCGATAATCACGCGTGTATGCGTCAAACTGAAATGGTTGTATAAGCCCATGTACTGAAAGCATTAGTGCATTTAATACGTCGAAAAAATGGAACGAAACCTCTGACGAAAGGAAAAAAAAAGAAACAGCTTTTCGCGTGGAAATAATCGCATCGAGGGTTAATTAGCAGTTTAAAGTGTCTCTATGCGAAAAACTGGGATAACTGTATAAAAACAGTTTAGATGCTAATGCTAATCGTTGTCGATACTTATGCGACAGGCGTAAGAGTCTAATTAAGATTAGAGTATTGATAATTATTAAACTAAACGTACACACATGAGATAAAGACTAATGTATATTTAATCCGTTGGAACTATCCCGAGAACCGGTTATTATCGTAATATCCGCCGTACCATCGAGAACAATTCTCAAACCGTGGCGAGTTCGTCGACGACATCTTTCACGACGTGACGAGCAATAAATCGACGCGGAGAAAAAGAAACGCTTTAGTAGGTTGATACGAGGCTGGCGAACCGGTTTCGGGCTGCGTTTAATGCAGATGCGCCGGGACCCCCTACGAAATCTTGTAATGAAACGATTTAGACGCGGAATCTACACCTAAATCGAGTACTGGCGAGCTTTCTTTCGCGACCGGTAGAAATAAAGACTGATCCTCTCCTCCGGAAGAACGTCACGAGCCTTTTCAAGCTCGTGCAGCGACATTGTTGACAGTTCGGTGCAATAATGGGGAAGGTAATATCGCCAGCCCCCTAGACCTCAGCTGCCGACTCTGCTATTAGCTAGCGGGAATATCAACTTGCGCGCAAACTAGAAATAGAATTTGCTGGTCACCAATGAGAACGTTGGAAAAACCAATTAAAGTCTAATCTCGCGATACTTTCTATTCGAGTTAAGCAAATCGTGTCATCAACTCCTCAAATTTTCTTAAAATCCCGATAATCAATTCATTGGATCAATGAAGGGAAGACGTACGGAAGAACATAACAGAAGAGCGGAATTTTCAGAATGTACGGTATCATCTAATTTCGCGTCAGAACTTTGCTGGAGTGCTCGCGGAGAAGGACGAGACGATCGTCTGCGTTTCTGCCGGCGTGACAAATCGCGAGCCGCGGTATCGTTCGGCGGCGACAACGCAACTATTCCATTAAAATTCGCAGCGGTGGCGGCGGTGAACGATAACGACGTCGGAGGTATAGAGCCGGGTCGCACTCTGTCGCGGCGTCATCGTCGTCGTCGTCGTCGTCGTCGTCGTCGCCGTCGTCGTCGGCGGCGCCGACTAAACGCACGCGAAAGTTTCGTCCGTCGCGATGCGCGACGTGACACGTCGTGGTGCTGCTTCAACCGTCGGCGAGATTATATGCGGAATCCGTACCTCGACGATAAACGGGTTTCTATAGGCTCGTGCGAAATACCGGGTGGCTTGACAAGAGCAATTTATCATGCTCGATCTGTATTTGCATACGTCGTCGGAGAGCCCCGTCGCTCATGCCCGCCGCGACATCACATAGTCGAGTGCCTTTTGAAATTTGCGTGTTTGCGAATACGAGGCTGCTTCTCTCTCCCTCTCTCTCTCTCGTTCTCTTTCACCCTCCCGTTCCTCCCGTTTCGTCCCGCACCTTCGTACACACACGACGATCGCCCTCTGAACTCGGGCGAACCCTCCCTCTTTCTCTCGCTCCGCAGCTCATCGCTTCAAACGTCCCCGACGAATGCCTGCGAGCTTCTGTTCGAGACAAACGATGCGCGAGATATGAATTCGTGCGCGGGACTTAACTGATCGTTTCGAGGGACCCGCCGATCCCGCCGCGTTGGTAATCGCGGGACGCGCTGCCGGACGCTGAAAGAGGTCCATCTATATTCTATAGCGTCCGTCTGCGGTGCCGGGAGAACGCCCGACGACCCGTAAATTCAGTTACGCGTAGGTGCCGTATTTGATTCTCATCAGACGCGTTTACCCGTCCCTCGTTCGCACGGCTGAAGCGATGAACGAGCGATGAAGCAACTTGGAGAACGATGAACAGACAGGCTAACTTGGGTAGATCATATCAGGACTATATTTCACATTTCCGTTTACACCTGAAAGATCTTAAGCCCCTTCTACCTTCTGCTACCGAGACCAGAGCGTCCAGTTTTCTCTCGGCTCAAAATGTATCGGAGCTCGAAGCTCGAAGGGCCAGTGGTCACGCCTCTTCTCAAACGGCCGTCAAGCGCAATTCTCGATACAGATAAGTCATGCCCGTCATTTTTCAACACTCGCGCGCGCGATTCTACTCGGGGCCCCTCCTTTCCTCCGGGCTTCCCTCTTTCAACGGTCGCACCGGCAATATCGGACGGTGACGATTTCTCATCGGCCGCACCGCCGGACTTTTCCAGCGGCGCGAGTTTTATCTCGCGCTTCCACCCTTAATTTGATTAATCGACGAGGATCTTGACCCTCCACGCCGGCATTAATCACCGTCCGGTCGTATGCATACATGGCCGCGGCATTAGGAGCGCCATGCCGGGAGAGACGCGGACATAGACGGTCTCGCCATTTGTTAGAACCGCTTGTTTAGAGAGAAGCTTTACACACTCGACCGGCTCTTCCGCCTCGGCGCGCGCGGATATTAATGGCGGATTAATTCGGCAGAGGTACGTCCTCGATGTTACGTGAGAGACTCGTACAAGTTGGACTCGCGGTCTCTCCCGTCGTCTGCCCCGCAATCTTTTCAGTTACCATCATCAGTGAGCCGATATTTTTTACAATTTTCAATAATTTTATTTTATAGGATCAGGTAAGATATGATATATCACTTGAAAGAATGTGGAAATCTTGAGATGAAAATTTAGGCAATGTTTATCTAAAAAGTAAAGCAAATTGTTTTTATCGCGGAATCGTAAATTCTAATGCGTTATTTTAATGCAAATTATATTTTGGTGTTAAAAAAATAGAGAAAGAAAATTATTTTACCGTGTTGGCAAATATGTCGCTTTTTGCACAGAAACGATTTCGAGAATGTTACACGTACTCATTTTCACTTTTTTATTTTCTTACTCACCTTTACAGTAAAGGTAGATAAATAGAACACGTATTATCATTGTTTTCAATGCAACTTGCAAATTTTGATCGCGTGTTTCTTTATCTTCATTTTTATCAAAGTAAATTTGCGCAATTCGTTCAATATTAACGCATACAGCGATGTCAACGCGACACGACCACCTGCAAGAACAGCAGGCGGGCAAAAACGGCCGATTAGAAAAGACTCGCTCGCTAATGCGAGGCGCTAAACGTTCGCCCTGATTTCGAGTCGGTGGCAGACCCCTGCTGCCGGAGGGTCTCGCAGGTCTTGATTTAGTAGCTGTTTATACCCTTTCCAACCCCTGGGACCTGCATTATAACCGTATTTATACTAATAGCCTCGCCCAGAGTTACGCTAGGTTCACAGGTCTAGGTGTGATTTACTGACAATGTTGTCGCTATTAAACGCGACGGTAAGAAAAATAAAAAAGCAGCACAATAGCCGTGTGTACGCAGGCCAAAGGGTGGCGACAATGATGTTCGGCTATTACCTGTCAGCCACGTAAGATTATGACTTCCGTCTCAAAGAACATCGAAAGGAGGAGAAGCTTTTGGAAGTGTCGAAATACATTTGAAGTAAGCAGCTAGCTGTTGATGAGAATTAAACTACGTCCGTTTAAAGATCGTATATCACTGTCCATAAGAAAGGAAGCTCGCAATGATCTGGATAATAAACATAAAGTGAGCCTAGAGTATCTATTTACGATGCAAATCCATAAAAATATCTTTGTAACCCTTTTTCAATATGGACGATAAAATCAACTTAAAATCGACCCTTATTTAACTCGTAAAAACGATATCGCATAATTAGAAATTAATTTACGATCGAAACTGTTGGACGGTGTAGAAGATATAATTTCGTCGAATAAATTCGCGGCGCTTTGTCAACGAGGCGGCGAAAGATTGAGCTGTTCCTTTATAGAATCGATAAATCAGAAAGTTCTGGAGGATGTCATCGCAGATATAGAGAGAACGGTCGTGCGGTACGAGCTATGCGAGCTATACGAGCGGACGGATGGAAGGAAGGAAGGAAGGAAGGAGGAAGGAGAAGCCCGTGGCGCAGTGATCTCTCCAGTAACAGGATGTAATTATGATCGGTGAGATACGTCACGCATAACCCCCGTATTGACGTCCACAAATCACGGCTGCACGGCCGGCTATGCGGTATCTCGCGCCACTCGGGGGACTAGGATCCTCAAACTCAGACGGCCTAACGCGACACTAAATCCAGAATTATGTACGCCGCCGCGCGTGTAGACATCGACGTGGACGCGCGGAATCTCCCGAGGATTCACCGTGTCAAACGTGGGAAATGTGACGCTCGCGAAATTAGCACTTAAGGCGCGCCCGTGAGATACTACCATCTGGCCGATAAGACGGGAATGCACGAGACTGGAGTGCGCGGCACGTGCACGCTTGAGATTGTACCGGACAACTGTTTACCTTATAATTTTCAAGATATTTCAATTTCCATGCAACTCTGTATGGAACTCTGTTTTACGCTATTTCGATGTGTTAGATGTGATGGAAATTGGAAATTGTGAAGTAATAACAGTATATATAGATACATGTACGTTTATTATGTTATACAATAAATAGGAAGAAAATGAATTTGATGGAGTTAACAAAATGAAGATACTTTACAATTACACTGTTTTCAATTTGTTATAAGAAAAATAAAAATTGGAAAAGAATGACAAGTTCACAATGCCATTAAGAACTGTTAGGACACTGAAATATTTCACAATCATATTACCGCAAGTAGGTATCAGCCCTTGCACGGGGATCAGTGTCACCAATACCATATGTGACTGTAAAAAAAAAACAATATTTAATATCAACGAGTATATCAGTGAATAGATTCAAGACTTACCATTTGTATAAGAGTAAGCCATTTCTTGTACGGTAGAAGTTTCTGTTGCATACTTAATCCGAAAGTGGTCAGAAAATAATAAGAATACATTATCACGTGCACGGAACAATTGAGCACTAACATAGTCATGAGAAAACTGTGGCTAATGTATCTGAGCGACAGCCAAACGTAGATAACCGTGGTAAAATGATGGTACGTGTGTAAAAATGAGATTTGGCGGTCTTTCTTCCTCAATACAAATAGTATGGTTTCAATAAAATCAATTATTTTAAGCAATAGTGTCCACCATACAAATTCAAGTTGCTGTAATAAGAAAAATAAATTTGTGAAAATTAAAAGTCCGAAATCGTTGTTATCTCAATCATGTTATGTTAAAATTAACGTATTTAATTTATCGATGTTACTGCGTGTGTCATAAGAGTAACAATTATTTATTACGAGGTATTTTCGGAAGTACGTATACTCAAAAAGACATCATAACAGATTAGTTCATAAACAATCACCCTTCGAGATACTAGTGGTACAAGTTCGTATTACGATCGATTCGTGCGAGTTATACAAATTCTTAGAACTTTTGATAACATTTCATATATAATTCCCAAAAATTAAAAATGTACTAATTTTAATCTAAACTGGTTTTATTATTTTAACAATTTAAAAGTTTAACATACCTTTTCACCGCCATGATCGCAAATTTGGAATGAGTCGCAATATCTCCACACGGCAGTAAACGGTCTACCGTACGTCATCATTTTAAACGCTAGCCAAAAATTTACAACAATTTCAAACAAATTGTAACACTGTATAAATCTTTTCAGTGAGTACGATTTTCTATTTTTCATAAATTGCGGACCAGCAAAATAGACGAGATACAAATAGGCAAGCGATATAAAAAGAATTGGTAGCGGCGAAGATACCAATGGCCATTGCATTATTCGTGCATCTGTGAAATCTATAATGAAATGAAACATAAATTAGCATAATACAATTTTGGAGAAAAACTGTAGTATTTTTTTAAAAAGAAATTTTTAATCTTTAAAATTTTATTGATATATATATATATATATATATATATATATATATATATTTATATATTTTAGAACTTACTAGCCATCATTTCCGAAATATAACGATCAGATTCTAATTGAGCCATAATTGTACTTTAGAAATGTTTCTCCTACGATTGTCCAAATAAAACTAAGCGACAGCGAAAAATCGTGTCTTTATATAAGTAATGTTATGTATTCATACATAAATATTCATGATGTTTACATATATTTTTGTCACAGACGATCGCGATTAGTATGCTATCATGACGTAAAAAATTTAGCAAAACAAGATACTAAAAAATGCAAATATAACTTTATTATGTACCCGTTTTATAAGAATATAAAAATAC
This sequence comes from Tetramorium simillimum, assembly GCA_011636635.1. Taxonomy (NCBI): domain Eukaryota; kingdom Metazoa; phylum Arthropoda; class Insecta; order Hymenoptera; family Formicidae; genus Tetramorium; species Tetramorium simillimum. The sequence continues at coordinate 63,554 of VBVQ01000069.1, read as the reverse complement.
TATCAATGAAAGTTTAAGAAATATGCTCGAATACCAATATTGTAAAAAATAAATATTTAGATAAATAAAAAGTAAAGTAAAATGTTACCTAAAAATAAATGTATTGATATGAAAATAATATATGTTTTTTGTATTATATCGTACTACACGCTTGTGTATTTGTTGGATATTATTGCAAAACAAAATTAATTTCAGTGGTGATGAAAAAATATACATCGTAAATATATATGCTAATTCCTATAAATCTTATGTCTTATAAAAAGGAAAATAAGTGAATGATAAATGTGTTTACAAGTGTTCCGAAAAAAGAGTAAAATTTAAATTTTTAAATAACATTATCGAGTCATCGTACTGATTAGACTCTGGACCTATATTTGATTAAGTTCAATTAACTAATTTATTTATGCTTGCTAATTTATCGGCATGTTAATCGGCTAGTTAATCGGCGTGTACAGGAAATCCCTACAGCTAGCTCTTGATCTTACAATTTATGCGTGATTCTCTCTGCCGCCTCATCGCGCAGCGTCCACCATCCAGAACGCGATCTGAACCTGCTGCGGCGTCGTTCGCAGACGCGAGCGGTTGAATCGTCGTGGATAATTACATTTGCGTGATGCGTTGGTGCAGCGCGAATGTGTCTCGCTAGCCGTAGGCGCCACGAAGCATCCGGAGTCTGTCCGGGACTTCCGCCTCGCCGGATGCACCCGTGGATCTACTTGCCTTGCTACCCCCTTCATCCACCCCCGTTTCTCTCTCTCTCTCTCGCGCGCGCTCTCTCTCTCTCTCTCCCCAGGTCCCTTTAAACTCCCTTCGATAATGCCACGTTCCTATGCGGCCCCGGTCATTAACTGCGATATAGCGGACGATCACGTGACGTAACCGTGGGTAACATCAAAGCCAAAGGCATAGTTGCACCCCAGGGACGGCCTATGACGTTAGCCTATCTCACTGCAGCTCGCTGCCTGCAACTGCACCGCCTCGAGGCGTCGTCGACGTTACTATTCGTCGTCCTGGTGCACGGTTAGCCGGGAATTTCGGCTTTAATGCTTAACCACTTTCCAGATTGTCGAAGTTAACACATGTGCGTAGTTGCCGTAGCTGCAAATTATTCCGTCAACCTATGCCTCCGTACTGAAAACTTGCCTTTACACGAAAAATATAATTTGCGACATGATGGTTGACCAGGTTAAATAATACCTATACAAAATTATACTAATATTCGTAATTACAATTGACTAATTTTTTTCGCATAAACATTATTGAGGCTACCACATTCCTACCCGACGTTAAAGAAAAATTGTATCGCATGTCTTGAGCGAATTTCAATGTACGAGCGGAAGTCGAGAAGTCTCTAACCAAAAAGAAGTACAATTGATATATTCCGGAACCTACAATCAGACATCCGCACGAAGGAAGTAGCAAAGGAATAGAGAGACGGTTTTACATGCTACTTATACGTGTTCCACGCTAGCTTCCTTCCTTCCACCCTTTCCTGCCTTCATTGCGGACGACGAAAAAGTTTCACGGTATTTAAGCAAGTTGTGCACAAAATAGTAACGAACCATCAACCATATGTCGCCCGCTACACAATGTACAACCGCCCTGCGGGACTTGATAATCGCTCTCGTCCCAATTTGTTCCGTTCTGATTGCTCACGGGACTGACCTGGGATAACTATTACTTACATGGTTCACTTGCTCTACATATTGTGTCTACAATACGTTATTTTCTCAAGACTTCCAAAGCGGATAGAGAAAACAGCATCGAATCTTTGGAATCTTATATTTTTCACTTTATCAATTATCTTTTAAATAAGATAATCAAATGAAATAAAAAATTATAATTTATATAAAGTACCTGGTAAAATCTTTAGATGTATTTGCTCTTCAAAAAAGTTTGAAATAATTTTTCTTCGGAAAAAATAAAGGTATATGTTAGGATTAGCGAAATTTAAATTCTGTAATTTATGTTTTTTTTTTGTTACGAACAAGTAGTTTTTCATTCAGTGATTTTTTTTTAGCTGAATGCCATTCTTGCAAGTAAAAACACTCGCCGAATGATTTAAAGGCTGAAAATGAAATATGATATAGAGGATTATTTACAAGTAGAATTGTTTATATAATAAAGTGCTTGCATGTGTTTTACGGTTGTGCAAAATATAGTGACTAATGGAGAAGAGTGTGAAGAAACAGATAAAGAATTCCATAACAAGTGCAAAGAAGCGGGGAAAAATAGGGAACATGCAGAAAAGGAGGAAGCACCTACCTATAGGAGTGCGAGCGTTTTCGCGACAATAGACAGGATGTGCGAAGGGTTACCATTGCAAATCACAATAGCGACCGCAAAACGCGAATGACAGGTTGAATAGATGTGGCTAGAGAAGCGAGTCCTGACGGTAACCTATTATTACCGGGATCTCTTTTATACGGGTTATTCTGTGGGAAAACTACGCTTTCTAAAGACGGTTTTTAATTCATCGATGGAATAGAAATACCGCATCCTCGTCTCGTAGATTTTTATTTTTTATTTTCTTTTAGATTCCCTACGTTTGATGAATATAAAAATATGGTACGCATTATAATAGCTGTAGATACAGTAGATTATGCGCGTAGATCAGACATAATATAAACACAAATATAAAACAAAGAAAATATTATATTTAATGAACCAACTATCGTATTTAATGAAAATTTGTTTATCAAAATAAGAATTACATACAAGTATATTATTCGGGTATTATATGTAAAAGCAAGGAATAATATCGAAATTACGAAGATTCTCAAAAAAATAAAAGTACCCAGATTAGAGAAACTCAAGATTTCTTTTTTCATTTGCATAATGTTACAAGATTAAGATTTTGGCATTAGCTAGTATTCCACAATTCCTATTCAAATAGCGAAGATTAGCGAAATTTAAATTCTGTAATTTATCTTTTTTTTGTTACGAACAAGTAGTTTTTCGTTAAATAATTTTTTTAGCTGAATGTCATTCTTGCAAGCAAAATTACTCGCCAAATAATTTAAAGGCTGAAAATGAAATATGATCCGACAGTGAAGTATATCTAGTCTCTTCCCTATCCTTTCACGCGTTGTGACATTTTAGTAAGGTTCAAGGCTCAGGTGTGCCGAACCATTTAATTTGAAATGCTTATGCGCGGGGAATACACGACATTAATCGTCGGTCAAAAGTGGAAATGTTCGCTTCGTTCGCGAGTAGAAAGCCAGACGGGATATTATTAAAGAGCGTCGTCTGCAAAATCGACGACGGGAGCGAACATGATAATACTTGGTGGCACGCCATACGCGGACGGATGGCGCGTCGCGGAAAATAGTGGACCCGAACCTGAAACCCTGCAATATTCCGCCACGCAGCCAGGTACTCCGCCTGATTACCAAGCAGCACGTGCCGCGAGATATAATGCCGTCTCCATTTGCCAAGTAGCCGGCGATATAATGCCGCGAAATCGCTTCGCCGTTAATTCACCGTCCGCAGTCACGTAAGCGCGTGAGTTATCCCGCCGCGATACTGTCAGGGATTTCCGTAAGGGAGTACAGATGATACGTCGGAATATCGAGAGTAAGTTATTTATGTCAACGATAACGAATTTTTTAATCGTAAACATGTTATTTTACAACGAAATAAATAAAATTTAAGACGAGAGAAATCAGGTCGTGTAAAAATCGTTTTTTATATAGCAATCATTAACGTGATAAAATATAATTAGTAATAGAATATTAACAACATCAACACAACAGATTAGAGACAATCTCAATAAACCATAATAAAATTATCCCCATATCATGCTCTTTAAGAACAAGGAGTCGCAGCATTAACAGCGCATTTTTAATAAAGTAACATTGTTGACATATATAGCACTATTAGACAGAAACACAAATATGCTTCATACATAGTTATTTGTCTTCTCTCTCTCTCTCTCTCTCTCTCTCTCTCTCTCTTTCTCTCTCTTTCCACTGCAGACTTACGAGCCTTTGGAGCACTTGGACAACAGCCATTACGGTTTATAATACAGTTCTGCGCGGAATAGCAGTTGGCGCAATACGAGCCACGGGGAGAGATAACACTGATTTCATTAGCGCAAATGAACTCGCATCACGGCATTCGACCCAGCCGTTCGTCTGATTAAAAGTCATAAAAGTTTTCGGTCCGTGTCCAGCTTTCCTTCATACGTACACTGACTGGCAGGAGTGCCTGAACATGTCAATATCTCGAGATATCGAACATAGTCAGTCGGGCGTATTGCAGCATAATATATACATACATAAGTATTTGTTCGCTATGATTGTTGATTATTTAAAAATCGGCAACGCAAGTTACAAACAGTGATGAGAGAATAAAAACACGAAAAGGTAAGAGGTTGTAATAAATAATAATATATAATAAATAATATATAATAAATAAATACTAATAATAAAAAATAATAAAAAATTAAAAATATTTATTAGTGCGTATTTATTATATATTATTATTTATTGCTACCTCATATCTTTCGCGCAAATAATTATGATAACGCCTCATAGGAGAAGTAAAAACAAATCGAAAAAAAGTCGATTCGTATAATTTACACATCACCAATACATATGAAAAAAAGCGTAAATATATATATACATATATATATTCGTTTTACTACTTTTTACTTTTACTATGTTTATATTAATGTATATTAAATAGCATGTAAACAAGTCAAAATTGCCAACGACAGTATGATGTTTAGGAATTTTATTTATCATCTTTAATCATTTAGACTGTAAATAACATTGGAACTACGCCCGGATTTGTGGAATGCAGCTGCACAGACTCAATGAAATGAAAAGAAGAATAAAGAGAGACCAGACAATGAAAAGACATAACGAAAAAGAAGCGAAAGACTGAGCCGAAACCGTGCGAAACACTTTGAATAATATACCAATTCAAAGTCCGTGAGGAAACGAATTTCATATTTCTCGCGTTTCATACACCGAAACTGCACCGATGGTGCCAGCCAGTCGGTCTAGTTCTCTTTATTCGTAGACGAGAAAGAGCGACGAATGTATTTGTGAGACGCGCGAAAATATTGCATCTCATTCATATGTAAATGCATAATTAATTAATAACGTGATAAACAAAGTCAAATAAACATCTTTGGGATTTTGTAATACACATACTTTCAAATAATTTTATTTTTTAACAATTTATCTCGTGTGTTGAAATGTACATTCCTCTTCCGTGCGTAACGATAATGGCAGCCATCAGAAACGAAACCGATAAGACTTTAATCTCGGCGAATAAACGTGGCGTTTCTGTCGATATAAGATAATTACGAGGATAACCACTTAAAACGTGGTCGCCCCAGCGGATTACATACGCGAAACTGCCGATTACACGGTCCACGATAAGTGTGCACTTCTGACTCTTCTTCGGTCTGTGAAATCATATTCGACGGTAATTAACTGTGCCAACGATGTCGAGGAAGGGTCGGCGCCTCTACCCATTACACCTTTTCCCCTTTCGTACGACCTCCGTGAGTGGGATAGGTCAGCACGCCCTTTCGCGCGTGCTAATGCCATATTACCTTCTTCTACGGCTAATGGATCATACTCTTATCCGTGCACTATTCCGTCGTACACATTTACGGCGCAATTTCGAGTCGATGTACCGCGACGAACTTCGTCACGGCATGCACCTTTTATGAATTTTCAAGTATAAATAATTGAAAATCGATAGCAAGTAGGTGATAGCAGAAAAAAGAAAAGAGAGAACAGAAAGAAAAAGTATCTAAGAGAGATATAAATATTCATTATATTTCGTATATCGATAAAACGGTTACCAACAATAATTATTAAAAGATGGAAAAATATAAAAATCTATCCGAATACATGTAAAGCACGTATACGAGTGATTAGAACTTTCGCAATATGGAACATCGGATGAAATAACGAACGAACGTGGAATTAATAGCTGCTCCGAAGTAAACCAGCACAAATACTATACTCCTTATCACGATGATTCTCCCTCGAAACTAATTGAAAGTGGCGCAATTTGAGCGAGTAGCCTCGAGGCCCTGTGACATCCAGCGTTTCTCAAATTCGAAGATATGTCTTAAAGTGTTTAAAGGTATCCTTCGCCTACACAAGATCATTTACTAAAAAACAAATGTGATTGATATACCTTCGGAGTATCACAGATATTTCTACATTCTTCTTTGTGGAATCGAAATATCTAAACATTTCTCTCTCTCTCTCTCTCTCTCCGCAGCCAGCAATCGAGGGCTTGAGAGACACTGTCCCTTGCGTACGCGCTGTTGCGAAGGTCAGTCTGCATGCACGCAACCGTCCTCGCACGTCCGAAGGAGAGAGGACCGGGCATCGGCTCGGGCAGACACGCAGCACGCACCGTAAGGCCGTGCGTGTCTCATGCGTTAGACACGGCGACAGGAGAGCGCCCGCGGGGACACACGCATTCGATCTTATCGCCTTCCCGCCTTTACGCAAGCTACGCAGCTACGTACGCGATGCTACATGCCCTTCCACGGCCTCCCGATCGTAATAATTATTGTACGTCGCATCGTTGCCGCCGCATCAGCCGCCTGACGATGCAAATGCACTTCGCTTGTCAGGAGGAACGCACGTGTGTTCGCGGGAGGGCGTGAAAACGTGTGCGAGAAACGGTTAAGGGATGCTTACGTTGCAACATTCTATGATCATAGTTCGCGCCGCAGCTGTACTGACGAAAATCTGCACGATTCAGTTATAGATGACATCTGTGATAGTAAGATAAAAATGCAGTCTATATAATTTTACATTCGATTATGATGCGATTTCATTAGTATTAAATTCTATATAACGGTTCATCGAATTTCTAATAAATTTTGTAATAGAAATTGCTTCTGACATATTAAGGATGATATTGGAATATATATTTGGCATATTTCATACAAATGCTAATCACAATTATTCTTCGCGTCTCTTCGAGATGTACTCTCAGCATTAATAATTCATTCCGATCGCGCGATATATCGGACGGAAACACGAAACGGCGCGTAATTTGCATAGAGAAGAACATTAGTTAATTACCAGAGGCATAAACAATGATTGGTGATCGAGCGAAAGCCACAACTCACACCATGGTTAAGCCCGAAGTTATTGCCCGGATCATCGTTAAAACTCGAAATGTATCAGTCAGCCACATGCACGCGCGTACAAACCCGCCGATACGTGCCTGAGTTTTAATCCTGTAAAATGTGTGAGAGCCATCGCAATATCATAGCCGGCTATCATATACGCTGATATTTGAAGGGACTATCTTTTTTCCATACACCATTCGCGCGATATCGAAAATACCTAACTCGCAACAAAATCGTGGAAAAAAAAAACTGAAACTGGACATAATCTTCACGCCACACGATAAAATATAAGTCATGTATAAAAATAAAAATTGTAAGCTTACACACATATTTTTGTCAGTCACTTGATGATAAAACGATTATGGATAAAGTCATTGATATCGCAATTAACGTTGTAATAACGAGCCTTTCCAATTACGTAGCTCTGCTTATGCGAAGTTGACTTCGGTATTGACTCGGGTAACAAAAAAAAAAATCTACGAAGACATCGATGTAATCCCGGTAATTATCCGAAACGCTAGATTAAGAGCGCCATCATCGAAATGAAAAAGCTGTTATATTCCGAGGAGAGTGATGCGGATCTCGGCAATAAATTCTTCTCTCTCGTCGAGACGTATAACGAGCACTCCACGTATACAAAAGTTTATATACTTCACAACCACCACGGGGACGATCAGAGCGACGACGGCGGCGACGACGACGACGACGACGACGACGACGATGTTACCCGTCCGGTATATCTTGCGACTTTTCGAGTTATCAACGGGGGTTTTATTAATGACATCTAGACGGGGACCGCCCGGGTTTATGGAGGGACATAAACTCTAAACTGATTAACAGTAGCCAGTAGCCTCGGCTCTCTTCGGCTCTCTCTCTCTCCCTCCTTCTCTCTCGCACGCGCGCGCGCGCGCGTTTAGTTCGCTCAGGATATGCAATATATATGCAATCGCGGCTGGACCCGGGGAAACCGAACTACCCCATACTGCGTCTCGTTAGCAATACACCCACGGTTTATAGGCCATCGTCGGCGGAATTAACATTGCCCAATTAAATTGATAGATGTCTCGGATGGCATTAAATAAGCGATACCTGAGCAGGAACGGGCGTAAATTCGCGAAATCGAATGCGAAATTGGCTTATCGGATTTTACCTTAAAGATTGAAGCTTACTATAAATTTTCGTACGACAGGTGCTCTTGAAACGTATCACAGGTGTTTTACAAGAGAATACATATGCGACGAGAATACATATGCGTGTTTTACGAGTGAATCGACTAATCGGAAAATATAACGTGGAGCGAACGTTGATAGAGCGATTAAATACACTTCGTGCCAATGACGATGACCGATCTTCGTGCTCTTTGATCCCCCTTCGTTGTAGTTAAAAAAAAAACTCCAAAGCTCTTTTGACCACCGTGAAACGCAAAAGAGGATTAAAAGGCAGCATGAAAATTCCCCCTCTGAAATTTCGCCATTCACCGCGCGGCCTCTTTCTTCTCCACCTTTCTCGCGTAAAAATGAAAGGGTCAAACGGGAGGGAAAGACCTAATTAAGTCATATCTTGTGAAATACGCTGTAAAAAAAACCATCATTTATCCATTTAAAATTGACATTTAAGAAAATGTGTAATAATAATAAATTTTATATAAGTCTGATTTTTAACGAGGCTAATAGATACAAAAAGGAGTAAGAAAAACTAAACTTTGATAATGCGCAAATGACGTAGTGTTAACAATACTACCGCTATGATATTTAATCGTAATAAAACAAGATAAAGGACATAAAATAGTGAAAAGATAAGATCTGATATTAAAATCTTAATGAGGCCTGATAAAAAGATATAGATCGCTCGGCCGATTCGTCATTCGACCGGTTATCGGTGCAACGACCGTAAACGCGCTGCGAATAAATAATATCTATTAATTACACTCGCCCGGATGAACTCGTCGCACACGAGCGCAGAGATCCGTACTATCCTCCGGTGAGGGTGGTTTTCCGAGGGGGTGGCAGAGTGACCCGGGGTGGCGTAGGCAATAAACGGCGGGCGCGGTTTATCACGGTGCGGAATTAAACGGTTTACGACTGGACCACAGATTAGTACGGACGCGATGGACGAATGCGCGGGTGGATCACCGCCACGCCACCCCTCGCGCCGTCCCACCCTCAACGCGATATGGGTTAGGTTACCAGAGAGTGCGGCCCTCCCCCGCGCCCTGAGACCACCACCGATGGTCGTCGCCGCGACCCTATTCGTGTATTCACGCAACTTTGTCGCGGTGGTGGAACGCTTCCGATACGAATCGGCCGATCCGCTCGCACGGTCAAAATCCTCGAAAATTTGGGGCTCGATGATATCGCCGGAATCGGCGCGAGATAAAATGTTACTGCACGCGACCCGGTATTTTCGGCCATCCCGCGGTGGTAGTTGCTTAACGTTTCCGCCTCCATTACACGCGTCAAGTGAAATACGTTTTAATTTCGGACGCGCGCGAAACCGAAATTCTCGCTCCAAGTTACTACGCCGTCGTCACCGCTGCCGTGTAATTTCTTTTCAATTAATTTTCAGTCGTTTCAAACATAAGCATATATTTAATAATCAGTTTTTGTACAACTCAGAAACACTATAATAGACGTTTCGTGTCACAACGTGGAATTGCCATTTTTATTATAAATAAGTGGAAAATTGGGAAAGAATTCGATGAAGACTCATGGTATCGTGATCACTCGTTAATATCGTTCGTCTGTCAGACTCAGCAAAAATGCTATATCGCGCAACGACGAAATCGTTAATTTAGGAAAATTCTACGGAAATGCACACCGCAGTAATATTCGTCGTCTAACGACTGCGTCCCATAATAATGTGTTCTCGGAACATTTCGTAACGAGTTCCGCGACGCGAGAGTGAAATTCACGATAAACGGGAACATCGCGGCAGTAAAGCGGGATGCACGTTACATGGCCATAAAATCGGCCCGGATGAGCTCGTCACGGACAATCAGCCCCCGAAGTTTATGCCAATTCCCGATCCCTTCCCTCCCGCAGGCATCGGCTGCACACGCGATCACGAAGTCGGATCGGGAAGTTCGGCGGCCGATTGATTTATTCGGGGGCTATTTTCCGAGTTCCACCATTTCGGTGAGCCGAGGAAGGTACTCGATAAGAGAATCATGATAATTGGACACTCGCGCGCCACTCCACCGATCGATTTAACGAGGTTCTCAACGCCCCGTACTCGCACATAGCCGCGTGAGTCACCTAAAGAGACGACAGTCCGCTCGAGACAATCGTATACTCAATAGCGGAACATCTTAGACACGCTCAAGTCCCGAGAGACAACCGTTATCAGATTTCTTCCAGCCGTTTGGAATTTTCTGCCGCAAACGGAAATCCGGAAAAATGGTAGCGCGGCCAGCACTCAACGGTGCAACGACCTACCATCGTAACGTGGAATTTTGCGCTTTTAATATCTCGCTAGCTTAACAAATAAACAAAAAACAGATGATTTATTGGAGAATAAGAGAATTTCCATTTGTTTCTAGAATCTCAATTTTAAATAATTCGATATATAAATTTTCTATTAATGAAATATCAATTTTTGACAATTCTGTCAGGTTTTATATTAATTACAAATGATTGCGAGCGATTATAATACGCGTATACATTCATTCAAACATATTTACTCAATACCACTGTCATTAGGCGTGATTACCCCTCGAGACGCACTTACATCATCTCTGTATTTCCCGACAGAATGTTCGCTCGCCGCACAATAGGGGCACGTACGCAAGTAAGGTGGCATATCCCATTTCACTACGGCGTATTATTTCAATGATCGTCGTGTTCTCATTACCGTGGCGCGCTGATAGAAGATCGTGGATATAACTCTTTCCAACCCCTGCACGCGCGCGCACGAGGGTAAACGAGCGAAGGGTCGGAAGGATATAACGGAGCATTATACGCGGCGCGGCGTCGATTTCGCGGTCTGCTCGCCGACGTAGGGCGGAGACGAAAGATACCTGGGTGGATATACCTGCGGGCGATCTACGTGTATTAAATTAACCCTCCACGAGGAGCTCGCGTGTCCGGGAATGCTCGAGAGCCGAGCGCGCGGACACTAAGAATTCATTAGCCGGCATCGGTTACGCGCGACGACATTATTTGCGCCGCGTCCGCGGAGATCGATACATCACGTTTTAAGGCTGATACGAAGATTGATCCGACGATAACGGTATCATCCACCTAAAATGACTTCCACGGGCCTGACATGTAATAGGCGCGTAAACTGAGAGCGTAGATTTATGCTGATGCGAAAAGTTATTAGGAACATGGAATAATAATCCCTCATATTTCAAGAAATATTCTTAATTCTCATTAATATTTGGATTATGATTTTTTTTTAAACAAAGTTCGATATTAAAACGCATTTTATCCTTCAATTTTATTTTAAAACAAACTGAAACGATACATGTTTCTCTGCAATAATCCTTCCATATTTCATATTTTTGTTATTATTCGTACAAAATATATTAAATATTATCGAACAAAGTATTGCAATAAAACGACTTAATAATCGTGGAAAGCTGGCATGATTATTTCATTCAACAACAACGGCACAAGTGTTTCCAACTAGTAATAAATATGCAGATAAATGATACGCGAACGTACGAGAAATGCAACGATAACAGCGTTAAGTGCGTGCGTGGCTTGAGTAGGTACGGTCGAAATTAAGCGAATTTGACGGTACCTATTTCCTCTTCATTTGCTAAAACAAATCGTACAGCGCGTAAACCGGCAGGAGACAGCGTCGGGAGCACTTAGCTGATGAGCGCGTACGTATACTGCACTACGTACGTGCACGCAAGTCTCGCGTGTCCATCGCGCGCGATGCGCACGCTTGTTTTCCGCGTGTCGAACCGAATTTGAATAAACACACCGGGAGCCCCCCGGCATATTTACCGGCGCCCAATCGGCGTCTTTTGTCTCACGTGCGTGTCGGCCGACCGTTCTTTTGAAACACGTGTAATCCCACGCCCGCGCGCCGTCCCTGTGCGGAGAGTAAATCGCGCGCGAAATACACGCCTAGCGTCTTAACTATAATTAACTACAAGCGATAATTTTGGGCTAAAACTTGTTATTTAGTCCGAAATAAAAAACACAAAATTCACAAAAATTGGTAAAATTACTCAACTAAATCTTTGAGAATTGTAATTGCAATTTAATTTTACGTATTAACATTTACTTCAACCACGAATCTGCTTCGCGATCTACATAATTTATGAATATTACACATTTCGAACTTTTAAAAGAATCATTGTTAAACATTGATCTTATTCGTGCATTCGCGAATCGGTCACCAAGTGCAATTCGGCCTCGATGAAAAAAAAATCGATAAGATATAAGGGGGGTAAACGTGAAGGCGTGCGAAGTAGCACTCATGCGTATCCGGGGTATATTCATAATGCGGCTGAACAAGAAAGGGGTTAAACGTGCCGGTAATACTGAACCTATCGTTAACTTTCCAAAGATCACGTGCACGGGACTAACCGAATATTACGGGCGTATATATACACGCGCCGAGAGAAATACTCGATACCGCGCTTTTTCTCGCGAATAATAACTCGTGACTACCGCTGCCCTACCGATGACACACCGCATTATAAATGCTATAATTGAGTACAACGGGCAGCGCCGATCGTGGGATTTTGATTTAACGTACGAGAGTTGTACAGGATAATTGCACCTTACTAAGTGAATTTCCGGTATCGCGAAACTTGGGATACATTCGTTAGCACGTGAGACTTGTGGGAAAATTTATCTCTAAAGGGAAAGCAAATATATTGCTGCGAATATGAAGCACTACATATTGCAATTTGTTATCTCGTATATTATTATAGAATAATAATTTCCAAATGTAGAAATAATTGAAATTTGTGATATAAAACATTTACATATTTCTTTCCGATAGAATCTAGGAAAAACAATTTGCGCATAAAATATGAAAAGAGAAAAACGTCTTTCGATCATTACATCATAAAAAATTTATCCGCTCCGAGTTCTCATAGACTCGCCAATACACAGGCCGGAAATGCGAAGCGACATAACAATAGTAATAAAAGAACAATTTAGGAGCATGGGCATATAACTACGTCGTATCATGGGATGATAATAATGTATCATTATCGTAATCGCTTTATCAAGAAGTGAACATCACACGCTGTTGTTATTATGCCATCGTGCAGCTGTAACATCACTCGCACGTTATCGTCTTTCATCAGCGTTCATTTTCATTATCATTTATATTATGCATTTAGACTCTGGATAATATCGGAATGATAAATATTGAAACTGTGACAAAACGAACCAAACTCATAAACGACTAATTCATGAAATATCATCTTTAATAATAAATGTGATTTCGATTAATTACTTTCAGGGCAATTGGCTTATTGAATTATTAAGATTTCTCTAGCTTCTACGAAAAGATTAAGAGGATTACACGCTACCACATATTTACAAGAAGTTAAATATCTATAGCTCTTAAGAGATCAATACATTCTGCGTTCATTATCTTATTCTTTGATTCCATTAGCAAGGGGAACGACAAGGAAGTGTGCTAACTACCGTATCAAATAAACTCACGTCATTAGGCACGAGTCGTTATCCATCTAACCCCGCAAACGTCTGTGACAAGAGAACGGGGTTAGAAAAATCGCTGCCGCGCCGCACAATGGCGCACTTTATCCGCGTAATTGACTCAATGACCATTTACCAACGTGGAGACCCATGGTGCAGCCGTCGTCTTCGTCGACATAGTCGTTGCTGCGCGAACGACTGCGACTAGAAGCCTTCTTTATCCAGCTGACCCGCTCGGATTGCAGAGGATTGCGTAGACAAAGGCGGATGAAAAAAAAATGAGGACGAACGGAAGAGGTAAATGAAAAATTCGCGATAAACTAAATGCGTCATACAATTTTTAATTCACTTTTAAACATTTATCAATTAAATACGAAAGATCACTGTACGTTACGTGTCCGTAATTAATTATTCCTACGTAATTAATCAGACGTTATGTAAAAATTGGAGTAAAAAGAATCCTGCAATTGATACGCTCAATGCGGAACGTTGACCGATAATCGGCCGCAACATCCGACTGCCGCGCTTTTCCGATAATGAAGAGAGGCTGACATTCGCGAGAAAAGGAAAATAACGATGCGGAGAAATGGGAAGCGAGAGATATGACTGACAGGATGGAGAAAGATCAGAAGCATCGCGGAGACGAGAGAAGAGTGCGGCGCGTTATTATTTTCAACTAAATGAATCACGATTCCGGCGAGAGCCGCGGGGAAGGAGCAATTCGCTCGGCAAGAACGACCGATAACCCGCTATCTATATACCCGCTATCTAGCCGTACATACGACCGAGATTTACATACGCGGCGCATCGGCTAACGAGCGATTAATGAAATTCGATGCCTCAATCAATCAGTAGCGTCGCGCCTCCGAGATAACCGCGGCCGACATTCGCACATCCGGGAAGCGCGAGGAACGCGATCGTGCGATCGTCGATTCCACGAACGTCATTACCGAGGACTCGGACTCAAGGAAATAAACGTATTAGCGCGCCGGGGACGATGCGCCAGCCAGTGGTTTACTCATTAATGCGTTTTCTGTGGCGCCTTGCTGATTGGTACAGTCGGAGATGAAATCTACACGATTCTACACGGCAAAGAGATTCAGCTCTTTCAATCTTCGTTCTCCTTCCTTTTTTTTCAATAATTCGAGAATTATGATTAGAATAAAATAAAATTTAAGATTTAAGACAATCATAATTAATTTTTAGAGAGAAAGTTTCAGACCATTAAGGGATAATTTCATTCGATTAATTTAGAAAAAGGACAACAAACTAATACTCCAATTCTTTTCTAAACTCATTTCAGAAAAATCATCCATTATTTCTTTCCGTCCCTTCCTTCAGCTTCCTTCAGCTTCAGTTTCCTCTCCTTGTCCCACCCTTTATTTTCCTTGATCCGCGACGGGGAAGTAAATTCCTACTGCCTCGCGGGGGCAAACTCTTCCTGTATAGAAGTTCGGGAACTTTAAACCGGGGTTTATCGACTAATTTTGCCCGAGCCAGGGACAGTACGGGTCTCGGGAGACACAGACTTTGCGCGATACCCCCGTCCGATTGGACGGTCGACTAGTTTCGAACTCGGTAAACTCGAGGCGAGAGAATCGCGGCGAAGTTTCGATTCCGAGCGCGGCCGCGATGCGCGCCACGCCAATCGGGCGAGCGGGAGGGAAACGAAGATTTCGTTAAAATCAACACGGAACCTCACTCAAACCTCGGCCTCGCCCTCACTCCACCCTCTGACTTTAATCCGGTTAAAGTAGTCCGCGTTTCATTTCCGGCATTATACGTAGGATACGACAGTTATCGGCCAGCGGCCGATTTCAGCGTCGTGCCTCCGTACCGAGCTAAATGCGAGCGCTCGAAAGTAAGCTCGTTTGCGCTCGTTTAGATATTAACGAGCTACGTGAGAATCGAATCTCCCGCGAATACATTTATCGAAAACTGATAATGGCCCGAAAAAGCGGCGCAAACGTGAACAGCCGACACGCAAATTATCGCGCGTCAGGCGTAATTGTCGACGATGATTGAAACGCTTGAAATACCTACATGTAAATACGGACGGAGGCGATATATATATATATATATATATGTACGCGGAGCGCCGGCGAGAGAGGGCATCGGCCGATTGCGAAACAGTGGTTCATTTTCACCGAGAACGCGGCAATTTGCTTCTTTCGTTACAGACGGAAGCTGCGTACAGTTACTGCTGCTACAAAATCCGACATACATACGTATATTCTGCTGCGTGCAATCTTCCTCATCTCTTTCTCGCAAAACACAAGTACGTCGCGGCCGGCCCCGCCGCCGCCGCTTCTTGCGCTCCGGCTTACTACTTACGTACGGGCAGGCTCTAATCGAGGCTCGCCCCAGCTATTATTACTGTACGCGCGATGTGCGTAACGCTCGCGCGCGTTTATCACGCACACACCCGAGCCGCGAAGTCGATCCCCGCAACGCAAACACAGTCTCCTCGTGTTCCTGTTGTGAAAGTCGATACGATCGCCTGCCTCAACTGCGTCGCGCGCGTCGCGTTGTCTTCTGCTTCATCGTAAACCCACGTAGCGAGGAGCTACAACGCTCGCTTATTGTTTTAAGAAACTCGAGACATTGCGACGCACAAAAATCGTGATAACAAGATCGAGATCAATGTTGACTTTAAAATGAAAAAAAATATATATATATTGTAACGGAAATACAGGCGTAATAGATAATCATGGAAGAGCGATCCGAAAAGGTCAGATGAATGCAGGACTGTAAGTTTTGTTTGGAAACCTCGTCGGATTCGTGTCGAGCTGCATTTCGCATTTGCATGCAATTTCGTTGAAAGGCCGATAAAGGGGATTAACGCGTTCAACGCCGGCGATGCAACGCGTCGGCTCTCCGTCTAGTAGCAAATACTGTCTCCCGCTTTCCCCATCGATTTGTTTTGACATTCGGTGACAATTTCAGACAAATCCATTAATCTATTGCGGCCTTTTGTGTTCCAGATAGGTCCCATTACATTATCAGTGTAAAGTAGAGAGGCGGCGCGCGGACTGCAGCCCGGGCTACAGCGAAGCCTCGGTCCAGCTGTTGGCGTCCAATTAGCCTCGCTTGATAAGCTCAACAATACCAGCATTATTGCAGAACAACCGGCTGTTTGTACGTGCCTCGTAACGCCGTGTTACATTTTGACGTTTCTATCGCTCCTCTTTCACCTATGCGTTCGTTTATTGTTGCCCCATTTCGTTTACTTCCTCGCGTAACTTTTTACAGGGCTGTTAAGCTCGCGACCTGATGCGCAGCCACGTTTCACTTGGCTAAGTCCCGGGGAGATATCTCGCGTCCTTCCACATACAAGCCAAAATTGTTATCGTGAAACGTGGTGAAATCGCGGACGATAGTAATAACTTTGCATGTGTGTGCAAAGTGTTCTTTAAAACATGCATAATATCAGAGGGAATATCCGTTTATTATTTCTTCTTCATTTAAAATGCTGCAAGAGAGATGGATCTATGCAAAAAGCGAACATTAAAGGAGAAACGCGCCCCAAATACACGATGATGAAAATCATTTGTCGGAAATTAAAACGCGGTAGAAAGCTCGAGTAAATTTCGTCATCCATCTTGATGGTAGAGGGATTAAAAGCAGCGTACAGCTTTGACAGTAATCTTTTACGTCTCTTCCGTGTACTTGGACAATATACAACGCTCGTTGTCGCATGTATCGGACTTTAGAGATTCGTAATGCGCCATGATAAAGGAAACTTGTCCATGGCCTCATCCCCGCGTCTACCCACGCATCCGCAGCATCCTCCCGCGATATGAAAGCTATCAGTCATCCTGCAGACCGCGTTATCGTTGCACCGTGCACCGCGAGGCACTCGCGCAGGCTCCTGCTCTTCCTCTTTTCCTTTTTTTTTTTTTTTTTTTACGCTCGCCCTCCAGCGTCCTCGCTCCGTTCCCTCCCTGCTCACCATTCGCGTCTGTCTTTCTCCCGTATTCGCCGTCGTATTACGTGTTACGCAGATACGAGCCATTATTACTCTCAGGGTCGGACCCGGCCGTCGAACTGACATATGTAAATCGCGCGTAATGCAATACGCATCCGCGCGTGAATCTGAAATAGACGCGCATAATCAATCAGCGATCGATCGCCTCGCATTGACGAAGGGACAATTCCTCTCCCTTTGACCGAATGTTAAACAATTCCCAATTTTCTATTCACCTCATCTTCGGAAAACGCATTTTCAACATTGAATATAATCAAAGATCAGTAAATATTGGAAATTGACAGTAATGAGTGTAAAATAGTTTCTGGAGACAAATTTAAAAAGGAACTGATCTCACCTTTTGGACGATCGAATATTTGGAAAAGAATATTGCGAGACAAAATTTTATATAAGTCACGCTTAGTCAGTTATTGATTCAAGATAGGAATTATTATTTCAGTAGAGATAGAAGAAAAATACATTTCACGAAAACACTGAACTTCATATTTCGTGTTGTGCCGTATCTCGCCATATCTATATATCTCCCCTAACAAAGTCGTCCATTGTCGAGCGGCCTGTGCATACAGCCCCGAATTCTCCGAAGCCTGAAAATATTTCGAGGCTACAGAGAAAAAGGAGACACGCGAGATCGCTCAGTGCAGTTATCGGCGAGAACTCGCGTTTCATTTCTGCGAAAACGCATTTCTCGATCCATAGATCCGGATAGCACGTCCGACCCTGATCGAGTTCTCGCTACGCTACGCGTATCAACGCGAGGCACGCGTGTGTGCGCGCGCGGCGCGCGCGCGCGCGTACGCGTATGTGTGCGAGCGCGCGTCCGCGAGCCAATGCGTGCACTCTCGTTATCATCTTACACACGCACGTGCGTGTAGTACGAGGCGTAGTACTACGCCCGCCGCCCTTTCCCCTCAACGTCCCTCCGGCAGCCACCCTTTCCCCGTTGCAACTGGCGGACCAGCCAGTTTCCCTACCGCTCACCTCTCCTGCCCGCTTGTCCACCGTGCTACACGTGGTCCCCACCCGTACGATCTGTTTTATCGCCGTCACGTGGTCCCCTCCCTTTCGTTCCCTTCTCTCGCACCCATCTGACGTCACGCGGTCACTAACCATATTATGTTCGCGGCACTGACCTTAGCCCGCCGCAAAGACTACTTTTAAAACCTTTCTCCAACCTTCGGCAAACGCTCGGTTTTGGTTTTGCGAACGGTAAATGGCGTTTACCGTTAAGCGCTACCGATTAAATGGCGGAAATAATCGGTTTACCGCCGTGATTGCCGGGGGGGGAGGGGAAGGGGGCGGCTATCAGATATTCGATGTAATGCGATCTCGACGATTAAATTAGAATTTGAGAAACTGAGAGCAAGAATTAAATTCATCATCGTTTATTTTGAGAGCAAACACTCTTAAATTCTATCGAGCGCGATATAGCCTGGTTACCAGAACTTAAATATTCCACACTCTCGAGATAAAAATATCATTTTTCTCCGTCTCGGAGTCAAAATTACGCTACCTAACGCTTCACAATTGATAACGATTTACTTCCATTTTCGCTCAGTTTCTCAATTTTACACACGTTATTAAATCAAAGTTTGAGGTAACGTTTGAGATAGTGGATTGGAACAACAAAGTAATTAATTCATTAAGTCTATGTTGAGAGAATCGTGACCTTAACTCGACAGGTCTTGAGGACCAAGTATGTTCGTGAACAATTAACCAGCTAAACCGACGTGCCTTATACACTGCACGCTGCTAAACTTAACCAATTTGAAGTGTATCGATTGGACAAATTAATTAATTATTCTGGAAACTTTCGCGGAGAGGGCCTCACCTTAGAGCGGACAGCAAGAGCCGACTTGTCCTCGAGCGTTGCGCCAACATTTCAAAGGCCTCCTTACGCGAACGGATTAAAGTGCCATTAGGCTCATTAAATTGTATTCAGTGTCGGATTCGGGGAAGACGACGTAATTCCACGTCTAACGACCATGAAGTGACATTCCAGTCATCGAGCGACAGTAATTAAAGCGGCCTCTAATCACCCCTCCTTTTATTCCACTCGACGTGAAAATGTCGCGACTTAATGCATCATTATTTCATGGCATTTATGTAAGTGCGATTACAAGCGTGAGATTGCAGCATTCGCTCGGTCGACGTCCAAGTACATGCAACGTCTTAAGACGACAGCAGAAGGGAGTAGCAATCGCAGAACGACGAGGGGCATGACGACAAAAATTAGAGGGTTGCCAAGAGGATCATAAAACGGAGGGTTTCGTCGTCATAAATCTTTCGATGGCCATCGATAACCACACGTTAAATGAATTTATGCGGTCCGCATATACGCGAGCGGTAGCCATCGCCGCTATCATCGCTTATATTGCATCGCCTCGCTGCGTTTATCATCATAACCGAATAAATATAGAAAAGGAGCGTAATGAATTATGCATTTTATGGCTTATAAATTAGATGGCGACGAAAAAATGACTTGATTAAAGACTACCAGATCTATTAACATCATATGATTTTCTTCTATATATTTTGCACAATAGATATTATTTTTTAAAAAATAACGAAATGAGAGGTTTGAAATAACAGCTTATGCAGCTTTAACGAAAAGAGACATTTTTCATTTCGCACGTAGAAAAATTTATGCAGTCAATTATGCGGCTCGGCTACGCGTACAATAAACCTCGCTGCGCCGTGTATCAATTTCATGCGATATTTTGCCACAGGACGATCCGAGATCCGTGGCACCGTTGACGCGGCTATACTCCATTTCTCCCTCGTCTTATTCGCGCGCGCGATCGCAATATACTGACAAACCCGTTCTATAATAAAATAATAAAAGACCTCCACGCAGGAAGCAAAAGGACGATGAACATGCGGATGAACGTGTGCGCGCACACAGGCATATGAGGTATATAAGAGAATATACAGGGTGTGTCTCAAAGAATTATCATTTCTCTCAGATAACAGTCAATATGTGTTTTCTGAAAATTTCCAACTCAAATATCATCCATAGATAGATTTTTTTGCGTTTATGCGTGTTATATTTTTAATAAATTTTACTTTGCAAGATCATTTACTTTAAAATGAAAAATTGATCGTCATTTATTGTAATATCTAATCATACAGAGAACTATCATTTGTAACTATTCTAATAAATTTTAACGCGGAGTTTAAATAATACTTATGCCTGTGTTGTTTAAGAGACTTATCACAGATCCAAACAATACGAAAGCTAGAAAAGCGTGTATAAATAAAAATCCTAATCCTATTTTTAAATAGCGATTAGATATTTCTCGACTCCCTCTTTATCATACGGGAATATTTTCTACTGACTCACCCTGTACAAGACATAAGCTGCGTGCGTCAGTGGAAAAAGGACAAACGTAGTTGGACGCGAGAGGCAGGAGAGAAAAAAGACAGAGGAACTTACAGTGAGTCAGGAGCAGCGGGCAAAAGAAAAAAAAA
Organism: Tetramorium simillimum; assembly: GCA_011636635.1. Classification (NCBI taxonomy): domain Eukaryota; kingdom Metazoa; phylum Arthropoda; class Insecta; order Hymenoptera; family Formicidae; genus Tetramorium; species Tetramorium simillimum. Next base: position 42,346 of record VBVQ01000069.1, on the reverse strand, counting down.
AGAAGAAGAGGTAAAAAGGCAGAAGTAACGGCCGAGGGGTCGAAGCACACGTGGTTGAACACGTGTCCACGTGGAAAGAGCGTACAGAGAGCGCGCGGTAAGTTCGTTCCTACCATCTCGGTCGATTCTCGCGTTCGATTAGTCCTAGTGCATCTTCGTCATCGCGACGACACTGAACACGCAATCGCACAATCCGAGACACACACTGCACCTCGAAGATCCCGCGAGTTCTTCAGCGCATTACAGGCTTGAATTTATAATTGAATCTGCCCACTAATGTGCCATGAATATTGAGGGTAAATCCTTAAGCACGCATTGGATTGTTGCAATTAACGATTGCGAAAGAAAAAATATATATAAATTCAGTATAATATAAAGAGTTACGGCAGGCAATTAAATGGAAAGTATCGTAAGAGTACGAACGGATTATTACGAGGCGAAGAACCGTCAGGATTTAAATTCTGCAATCGTTGTAAAACTTTACGTGCAGGACGCGAAAAAAAAAACGCCTGACAATCTCGAAATTAATTTGGTAAATAAAATTTAAGGATCTGCCATAATTTCGTTAGTTAACGGCCGCATGCCCCGCGGCCAATAACTATATCTCAGATTGACAGCGCGCATAATTATTACCGCAATTCTGCTTAATACGGTTCATTAAGCAGGCATATCCATTAGAAACTCGCGGCAGATCGGTCAGGAAATACGAATGGTCATCAATAATAAAAACGATGGTGGGGACGGTAAATGCGCGTGCAACGTAAGGTGCATCGGACACGCGATTATGCCCGCTCGCATTATAAATACCGGTAGCGCGACGGATTTACATTAGCAAACACAGATATCACGATTACATCTCCATCATGCGACCCGCTGGGATGCGCGGCTCACCGTAATATGTTTGCCGTAATGAACGAAGTAATGCTACGAGCGGAGAAACGCGCGTTCAAGAATAGCACCCTCGTTCGTGCTCGAAACCAAGCGCGTCAAGATGTTCCCCTCTTCCTTTCATTCCTCATCTCGCGAAAGATCAGACTCACGCGTTTAAAACCGGAGAAATTTAACCACTTGCGACAATCGTGACATTTGTTCACGACATGATAAATCCTTTAAACTCCAGTCATATAAAAGTACATTCTCGTTTTAAATAATCAAATTAAAGGTTCTTTATATATATTTTTATATGTAAGTGGTCTCATAGAGACTCCTTCCATGCGCGAAAACGCAATCGTCATATTGCGACGTTAACGAACGGCACAAGGATCTCCAGAATCGCGGTTCTCCTTATTAAGCCGCGTTAGCGTGACCAAACATTCGCGTAAAACATTCGCACCGTCTAGTCTAGTCATTAAGAGATACTCGATACGACCCTTTCGTCAGTGGCCACGTCCAATCCAATCAAGGCACTGGCCAGACCGCACTTACACCTAGACAAGCGAGTCAGAAACAATCACCTGTTCTCCCCCGTAACCGGGACGTCTCGAATTTCCGATTGCGAAACCGACACGTTCAAACGCTCACCCCCGGGGGCGCAGAACCGCAGTAGTCAAGGAGACACGCGGGTGAAGGGAGAGATGGCATCACTGTGACCGGACCACCGGCCGGATTGTACCTCGAATCGGACCTCGTCCTCGACCAGCAGATAGCCCGGAGGATCTAACCCCGGATCAAGTAGCAGAGACCAATCAACGGATTTCTACCGATCTCTCGCGCACTGCTGGCGATCCTTGCACCATCACGATTATAACGCATGCTGCAAGGATTCTCGCGCATTTGCACAAACCTCACCTTCCCTCTATCTCTCTCTCTCTCCATTTATCGTTCCTCTATCTCCTCGCTCTCGCTCTGTCCTCTCACCCTCCGAAATACGCTCACGTACTCACGCGTACGTGAGCATGCGGTGTACGGTTGTAGGTAACCCGGTCCGATAATTGCCGGTACATCCTGAGGTCCAGATGCTCCCCAATCGAACCGTGGCTCACCTCACCCTCTTCCTTCACTCCACTTCCCCTTCCTCTTCCGCCTGCATCGAGCCGCGGCTGCTCCTCTCCTCTTACGGAGAGAGAAACCTCCGTGCGTGCGCGTATGCGTAGAGATCCGTGACCGTGTTGAGAACGGCCGGTTAGTTCCTGACCATACGCATGGCAGCACCGTTTAATTGGCACTGGACACAATGGATTATGGAACGCCGCGCCGTCCCCGGTCGCCGTCGCTCCCGCACTCCACGTCAAAACCATTTCGCTCGTTTTATGTCGGAGAGCGCGCCGGCCGGTCGGGAGACGAGAGACGAGCGAGAGATGAACCGTGCTGGACCGCGAAGGATCCGATCGTGCTCTCCGGACTATATTGCGCCGGACCGTCCGAGACCCCCCTGGGACAAAAGTAACAGTGGCGACGACAGCATGTAAACGAAGAAACGAGGTTTCACCCTGCGTGTCTCGTCCTTTCGCTCCAGCGGAAACCATTCGGTCATGTCCGACCTTAACGAGAAATCAATTCGACTGACACGCGCGAATGAAAATGACAGCGATTTACTGATGCTTCCCTTTGCTCTGTGCGATTGATATTATCGCTCCGGTATTATCAAATTATGAGTATCATCAAAGTGCATATAATAGTACGGCGCAATTGTCGAAATGTCTCCCGAAAGGATATCATTGCTCGAATAATCAGTTATAATTTCTCATCACATATTTTCGATTCTCGATTGATTGCTTATTGATATCGCAATTAGCTGTTAAACGATATTTTTTTATTCATCTCGGAAGCAGTGATAAAGCTTTCATTGAATAGACACACATACACACTTGGCAGTTTCTCTCTTCGTTTCTCTATGTCGGTCTTATCGGTCGGAGGATATCTGCTTACACGAGTCGTACGGTTGCATTTTACGAGGAAAACGCGACGATTTAACATCAAGACGATCTTACCGCGTTTCCCCGCGAAAGAGCCAAAACGACGAAAGAAACGGACCGTCCGTGACTATTCGCAATTAGGAGAAATACTCCGAATTTTACGACGATACTTCTCTCTCTTCCTCTCCGCGAACGTGCATTACGATAACGATAATAATGACGGTAATAAAAGTGCGACCTCACCTTTTTGCCGGTTGGGCAACCGCGAACTCGTGCAGCCACGAGGCCGCGAAAAAGATAGAGAGATAATAAGAGGTGACGGCGCAACCGGACAATATCTACGGCAGCGCAGATAAATCGTTACAGTTAGGAATTCCGTCTAATAAAACGTGTCCCGGTACCGATATTCTCCCCGGTGACGTGGCAATAACAGACAAGCGAGAGTATAAAAAAAAAGAGAGCGAGAGAGGAGAGTTCTCGCTCAACCGAGGCCGGCCAATCTAGATGCGCGAGCTACATTTCCAATTTCAGCGACGGCCGAGTACACACGGGTGGAATATTGCCAATTTGGCGTGCAACTGTTTTGTCTGGGTCCGCGGGTAGGAATAGTGCCTACGGTGGTACGGACCGTATTTTTGCGTCCCACGTTTACCGCGGCCAACTATTACGATAAGCTACGCCGCTCGAATTGGACGCTCCGAATTACCGTTGTACACGTGAGCCTCGTGACAAATCGTATACGTCACGTATTCCATCCGCGTGAATTATTTTATGGAGAGCGCCATGTTCATAAACGTTCCATGATTTCGGCTTTAAAGTCACATGGTACATTTCGTGCGGATAATTTATAGCGTCCTCACGATAAGTACGGTTGAGGATATTGAAAAAAATATGACGCTAAAAAGAAGCGCAAACGTTCGTAGATATAAGTACAATTCCTATGCGGGATACTAAGATGAAGATGGTATCCATCAATCAGTCTGACTTTAAGGTCGCGAGTAAAGCGCGGGACACCTTATCGATACTAGGAACTAGAGGCAACTACCAAGATAAATTTCAGGATCGCAACCTTTGCACTCGCGGATAACGGCTCGCCATAATTCTACCGGACTTATCATCCCGCCCTATTTCTTCTCAATATTTCGGAAGCTCATCGTCGCAGTCGCTCAATCCCGTTCCTCACGTCGCGCCATTGGGCAGGCAGTAAGCGTCTTGAATTTATCGTTCGACCGTACCGACACGGCGAAGCGTCGAGGGGGTGGATAGCGAGTGAGAGTGCCTTTCCGAAAGGGAGAGTCGCACAGAAGAAAGAAAGAGAACGCAAGGAAGAGGGAAGAGGGCGAAGCGGAAGGAAAATAATAAAAATGGACAGTTGCAGTTAGGGTACGGTAGACTGACCCTCGACAATCGTCCTTGGCTATATTTTGAGAGTCTCATTACGCGCGATTCCCAGATCGCGCTTTTCCCTTATTTCCCGCTTTCCTCTTTCTCCCGTCCGCTTTCCTATGTCCTACCGCCTAACGCGGCGGCGACGGCGGCGATTCGCCCATAAAACTTGGCCTTTTCCTGCCTCTACGCCAGTCCCTCGTTACCAGACGCGAGATACGAATTCTGGCGAAGAAAGGGACAAGACAAATCAGGTTCCAGGGGTAGGGAAATCGGGGCGCGCTTGAATGAGCTCGGATTCCCGGTCGAGATTTCTTATCGTGACGGAGCGTCTTCCCGCTGTCGTTTACACTTTTCGGGAAAGAAAAAGGAAACGTTGCTATGGCAGACAAGTAGTAAAAGTCAGTGTATTCTAGATAACAAAACAATAGACGATTTTTAATTTACAAAATCTCTTCTTCATTAAAATTGTATTAAAGGTAATTAAATATGATTTTTCAATACATGTAAAGAGAGAATTTTCTTTAAAAATACTAAATTAACCATTTTTCTTAAAGAAAAAAATGTCATAGAAACGATTTTGTAATTATATCTCTAATTAGCTCGATTAAATAATTAATTGTAATAATTTATGTAAAGGCCAAAGAAACGCTGTAATTCCAACTGTATAATTTTTCGTGGAAGCGTCACGCATTCAAGGGTCTAGATGCAGTCTAGATCCTGTCCCGGTCGAGACAAGGCATAATTTAACGCGCCCATTGGCCAGGGGTGGACGGTACATAACTCGAGCTCCGTTCCACGACTCTCGTTCTATTCGGGAGACTTGGCGCCCTTCTCACTTATTCCTCATCACCCCATTCGACCCTCGCGCCCATCTTTCTCCCTTTTCTCTCTTTCTGCTGTCTCTTCCCTCCCGCTCGCCGTTCCCCCTCGCTCTCGTAATATCGTACGGTCAGACTACGTCGTACAATGCGTCGCATTCAATTCTACACCCGGGCCTGTGTAGGATCCTCCCGGGGTTGTACGGTTGAAAAGAAAACAAGAAGGAGGGAGTGACGAGAGACGGACTTAGCGGAGGAGAGCGAAATGGAAAAGGAGAACGCTCTATAGGGACACTCTCATGTGTCATTTAACTGAAATACCTCCGATGCGCCGAATTGATTTACAACCGGACGTACGCGGCCAAAAATGCGCGATGTTGTGTAGTCCTGTGCGCGTGTGTGTGTGTGGGTCAGTCGGTGCCGATCCACGAAATAGTAGGTGGTGCACGGAGTTCCGTAGCCCGACGAAGAATTGTGAGCGTCGCGTGGCGAAATTTATTTATTGCCGAGACCGCCGGAACGGGTCGCACGAGATACAGAAAGGATCGCGAAAAATACAGCACGGAGAATCGATATCGCGTCGGCGAAGCATTTAATGCCTCGTGTAAAATAGACCGCAATCGCGTACAAGCTGTTTGACGATTTTATACAAATTGACAATTTATCTTCATCTTCACTTAGATCGCTAATTCCAATCAAAATTAATTAATTAAAATTTTTCTTTTCATTAATAAATTTAATTTTCATTCCATGCATGTAATTTTCTTTTTATGACAAAAATGTCGCTAAAATGTCGTAAATATCGTTAAAGCAATCGTTCTACATGCAAAGATAGTACATTTCGTTTTATTCCTGGTAAAATGGATCGTCAAATATCCAAACTATGTGCCGAAATTGTGTTACGCTAAGTACACGTCTACGACCGAGTTTGATTCCGTAATCAATAATTAATGTTTCGTGCCGGAGGCTATTTGCTTTAAACCCGAACTTCCGCGACGTGCGTGCAGCAAGTCCATGGTGCGCACGTGCAAGCGCGAGTCTCGCGCTTGCTTAAGCAGCAAAACGTAAGGATGAACAGATACATAGCGCGAGTAATGTAACGCGATATATCGGCGTGCGTGAACCGTGGCAGCCGGTTACATTCGTTATCGACTCGCAACACCATATCAAAAGAGGAAGAAAAAGAGAGAGGCAATGTGCAACAGCAATCGCCGTGTATTTCTCTGATATAACTAATCTCAAGCATTTAATCTAGAGATCACGCGCGTGCGATTAAATTATTACAGTAGAAGAGCTGCGGAAAGCAGCTCTGTAAAATTAGCACTCATTTTTTTGGAAGTAACTAGATTCAATTACGTCGAAATTCTAAAGATAGAACGCTAAGTACAGAAGAATATAAAGTATTTTTATTGCTAAATCTCGAATAAATATCTATATTTTTAAAAGAATGTCTAGAAGCAGTGTTTGCCGCAATTAAAAATACATACTGAGATTATTGTAAAATTTTTGTGAAAGTATAATTTAGAGACGCAGATCCTGTAATTTACGAATGAATGTCCAGGCTACGGCGCATAATCCTGTATAATTGTAATTAGTAGATGCGTTTCTGCACTTCAAAAGTAGCAATCACGCGGAGTAGTGTAGGGATCGATCAATCGTCGAATTGAAATTGCTAGGCTGGCGAAATCAAACGGTCAAATCGTGACTAACGTCTAATAGTAGTAGCGATGGAATATTTACACACAATTACATATTATATACCACAGAGAAATTACAAATTAATTACTCTAAAAATTTTTATCGGAATCCGTTACTCTGTTCTCCCGGAAGTTCTCCCTTGCTTTTCCAGGTAGATAGTCATGGTAGTACCGGTAGATAGTCATTTCGCATTAGTCCTTTGAAGGGCGAACGCCATTCATTACCACAATACTGCATCTCCAATACCGCAACCGTGTCGTGCAACACGTTGCCTTCCGTCGAACCGTAGACTCGCATTAGGGAATGGTAGAGCGCAGATGACAGTAGCTCGGTTGATGATGATTATCTCGAATGGATACGTAATCGATCAATCCTTGTAGATTGCATGCGAGTTTGTAAGATCCTCTCTTCGACTCTCTCTAGCTATCTTATTTCTCTTTCTCCCTATGTCTCTGTTCGCCTCTATTTACGCTTACCTATCATCTCAGATTGATTCAAGTTGCGTAACGTTTTCATCTTTTCACGTCGAAGACGCAATTCGCCCCAAATAGCGGCGCGCCGATTGTACCCCGAGGGAGATTAAAGTTTAATGACCGTAGCGAGCACTGTCATTCGTCATGAGAAGTATACGCGGCGATGTATCGATACTGCGATTGCATCGCAGAAGAGCAGAGGTCTTCTGCCAGCAACACTAATCACGGCAATCTACAACGTGATGGATCTGACAACACGATGTATCGTGTGGATGGAGGGCAGCGGGCTTTAGAGTCATTAACAATATATATTTTGTGAACACGCCGACACTTCTCCAACACTTCTCATTTTTCGGCTTCTATATCTCGTAATCTGCGATCGCGTTCTACAAGTAGATATCACGCTTACTGCATACGTTATGTCATGCTACATGTCGCACGGCGCATTGATTTGTGGAACGCGCATTGGAGAACACGTGTGTATGTATGTGAATGTGAGAGAGAGAGGGGGGGGAGGGGGGGGGGACACAGACGGACAAGCACCTGTAGCAGCTTCCGAGGCTATAATTATCTTGAGTAGCCGGGATCAATCAGGCGTATTTGGAAATTGCATGGAATTGATTAATACTGATGTCACGCTACTGTATCTCGGGTGTAATCGTGTGTACAAGCTACGCGCTTAAATCAAATTCGAGCTTGGTAAACTCATCGCGGATGCCTCGTGCTTACCTCTCGTTTGACCGTTGAATATCGAGGTGATATCGTCAAGGCGTATAAAGTCAGAGGGAAATTGGCCGTTTAGAGTTTATCTTCGTTCTCTTAGCTCCGGTACGCGCGTGAGGTATACGCGCTGGATACGTTATGCGCGAAAGTACGCATAAAACGTAACGTAACAGTGAGCAAGAAACACGAGTTCGCATGACTCAGGGTTTATCGTAAGCAGCGTTGTTATCACAGCGGACCGTAGCATTTGCTCCGTAATGTACAACCTGCTGTGTATTCAGGTTTAGGCTGGATCGAAGTGCACATAACACTATGTTGCATTAACTGCAAGCGCGCGATTATCATCTGCGTAGACTACAATGTTACTGCCTGGACGCGATAAATTGATCTTGATATCCACGCGACGTACTGGCCGGGTTATCTGTTTATTCCAGACTAGCCGCATCCAGGAGCTGCAGCTGCGTCATTGACGGAAGCGCGCTGAGAAAAATGACGAGGGCATCCTCGTCATTTATAATTTGGAAAAAATATTTGTTTTGAACGTCTAACGGCCGATGTAATTTTGCAACGTTGAAATAACGTCGTCCATTCTTGCGCCATGTAAACGTCAGAAGATACTGTCATACACGCGGTCGATATCGCGACAGGTCGGACGGAATTGCGTTTATGTCGAGATTAAAGAAAATGAGACGGTTAACTAACATTACGTTGCATCAGCCAGATAATTATCATAACAGGTCGTACCGCAACACGCAGTAATGTGATCGAACTTGCGCGACGAAAGAGTTTTAGTTACAAAGTTAGGAATCGCTCGCTTGCGCTCTCTCTCTCTCTCTCTCTCTCTCTCTCTCTCTCTCTCTCTGTCAGCATGTACGTTATTAATAAAATTATGCATCTATAATAGCAGTCCATTACGAAATAATTTATCATTAATTACATAATTTAGAAAATCGCTTAATGTATCGTTTAACGTTCACTTGCACATATAATGAAACTTTGTCATCTAAAATTCTAGTCAAGTTATAAAATTTTTAGATAATCTTTTGCCAAATTCTACTTTTCGAAAACTGAACGATTCGATAAAATTAAATAATGCAATAATAGATATGGCAAACGCAAAATTCCGTTTTTAATCTTAAAAATTAATTTATTCATACAATAATCTATCTATAATTCTGTTCAAATTACTTAATTCTTAAATAGATAATTTCCTTCCGGGCAACTCTGCTTCTCGACCAAAGTTGAACAGCCCGATGGAAAATATGGTAAAAGCAAAATTGCACTTTTTGCAGCTAAAGGTCTAAATATAGCTGCGGTCGCACATGCACAACGCCATGCGTCACATGCACGCGGTGCATCGCGTGCGAAGCTGCTGCGACGCAGAATTCGCGTTACCCGAGGTTACCGCCGCTCCTTTTAATCTCTTTCCATTATCAGCGATTAGAGTAATACCCGCATCTCGCGCTGCCAGTTCTACGAGCAGGATACGCCGGCCGTTACGCGATTGCGTTTAATCGAAGCTCTAAAACACCGGGACGGCGATAAAATTGCGAACGTAGCCACGCTGTATGCTACATACGCATCCGCGTCAATATATGCAGACCGTTTATCAGAAAAGGGCGACGAGTTTACGATATTGGCTGCGGTTGCATTACCGGACGGTAATTATATAATTATTTCGCGCCGCTTGGCGCTCACACGTGCGTCGAAAATTGTGCGAGCAAATATATCGTACCGGTAGTTTCATTACATTAATTTTGCCGCTGCTTTAATTTTACCCATTGTTATTTTCTCATTCGTGAAAGATTTTCACGAAAATCTGACCAATCTGACCAATCGTCTTCACGTCAAGTGGCATAGTAAATTTCCGCTGACAGAGACGACGCTTTCATAAAACGCAAATAAAAAATACATGTACTATTATTCCGCCATATTAACAAACTCTCTTTCGGGCAAACACAGCGCGTGTACTCTCTTTCTCTCGCTCAATTTCTTTCTACTATCACCGATCGCTTAAACGCATGACGTGTTTCCAGCTCCCGCCGCCGGAAGCACCATCCATTAAGAGCACCGTGTTTAATCAGAACTCTAAAGTTTCTCGCCGGCTCTCGTCGGCACGGCATAATTGGTCGCTCGCCGAGCGAGTATTTGCGTGGCGCTTTTGACTAAACTCGCGGAAATAAAAAAAAAAGGAAAGAAAGAGAGAAGAGTATGCGAAGAAGAACGAAGGATAGATGGAGGAAGGAAACGATGGGAAGCGAGAGGGAGATGTCGGCTGTACGACTGTATCGCCCTCCCTGAAAAAGAATAGAAGGTAGGAGAGACTCAAGGGGGTTGCGTCCAGAGTAAACATGTCAAGCACAGTGCCACCCATTAATTAGAACCCTCCCACTTCTCCCGTTCGCGTCCCTCCGACTCTTCGCGGGAGAAAGAACGCGAGAGGAAACACGAGAAACAGCGGGGAATACGTATGTCTCTCTCCTTTCAACTCCCACCCCTCCTGTCAACCTCTCGCGGATGTATCGTGCCAAAATCTATCGAGCCGGGAGCCGCCTCCGCGACGAATCAGGGTGGGTGACGCGATGCCAACTCTTCTCTCGCTCGCTGATCGCGCGACAAAGAGTTTAATTAATGGCGCCGGTTGCCAGCCTCGTTCTAAAGTAGACAGAACCGTGTAGGACTTACACACCGAGACGTTTGTATTTATCCTCAAACGTTTCCCGCAAAGAGATTTGATTTATAGCGTGCGCATGTCATTCGCGAAAGGTGTATAAATTTTCAGAGTCAGCCCGTTGTGAAAACACCACGTACCTTGAAACGCGCGATTCAAGTGCTTATACCAGCTAATGTAATAAGGAATTTATTGTAAACGGGTAAGAATTAATAATATTCTTACAAAAATATTATCTCATAAAATTAATATTTTCTCGACAACATGAGCAATCAGATTTACAAGTGTTATCAAGAAAAATTTTACTTAGAATTTCTTTATATAGAAATGACTAATTTATAAATCACAAAGTTAAAACCATAAAGGCCTCGTTTATCAACTAGGCTTGTTCAAGAATCTATCCAGCCATAGAGCATAGACCATAGAGCCATAGAGAGCACACTCGGCATTTTCAAATAGAGTACTTCGATAAAGCGGCTTCCCACGCCTCACCTGTTCGCCTCGCAGATCCATATCTCCCGATTAAAGCGTACTCGAAACCGCATACGAAACGAATCGATATCGCCATCCTCGAAACGCGACCGAATGTTCGGCGAGACAACGAAGAGAAATGTATAAAAGAGTGGAGCACGTGAATACGGAACAAAAGGTCGGACAATCAAAGGACTCGTGCTCGTAGAGAACGACTGAGAAAGCGATACAACGAAAGGTCGATAAGTCGCGACGGACCGGGCGTTTTCAGCGGGAGCGGAAGGGAGAAAGGAGAGAGAGAGAAGGGGTCGCCAGTCAGGACGACAATATTAGTCGTTCATTATTTCTTGAGCACGTAATTACGCTACCACGAAAGGCCTCTCGTAAAGGCACGCGACCAGCGCGACATATGGCGGGCGACGTGTGCTTGCGCGACCCGCGCGAGGATCTCTCATTTCAGTTGTCTCGAATCTGACTTGTGTGACAAGTCGAAAATTGACATGCAATTAAAAGTCGGCGGCGTTCTTCATTAAGTCGCACGCTCTAGTATTGGGAGAAAAAGTAACGGCGACTCCTGCAAGATTGCGGTAACAATAAATGTCGAATACAATAAACTATTATTTAATAACAAGTACAATGTATGTATATACATATATAAATGTTCCTTAAAGTAAAATATTCATCCAGAATAGAGCCATACCGGTCTCTTCATAAATTTAAAATCCATTTGCATCGATTCCCTTCACGCCTCGGACAATTAAATCAAACAAAGTTATGGGTAGTCATTTAATCAATCAGATGTTATGAGTGTTTGTTTAAATGATGAAAAGCGTTGGGTTAATATAATAATTGGAAAATCCAATGGTATCAGGACTGCATCTGAATTTCATCCAGCGACAATCAAATATAAATGCTCCCCTGATGGACGTGTTTCCATTTGTAACGCAATTAGCGGCGCCAGTACAATTCGCTTAAGTTTCCAGCATGATCATCACGCGGGCAAAGTGAATTAAGACGGACAGAGCCGAGGGACTCCCGTGCAACGTGGAACTGCGCGCGTCGGCGGACGTGTCAAATTAGGTGGCAATGAAGAAGCCCGGCCGTAGGAACAGCGAGCGTCGCGCAGTTTAAGAATAATACGCCTCTGCTCATCGCGGGTTAATGCCCGAGATGCGAAACAGGCGGAACGATAAAATCCTTCGTGCCGTGACGAGAAACGCCAGCGCGCCGGTCGGCGTTGGATCACGGATAAGATTAAGACGCGAGACACGGAAAATGAGAGACGGGGAGAAGGGCGGGAGGAATCGGAGAAGGCTCCACGGGTTTTGTTTTGAGTTTAACGGCCTCCCGACGCGGAATAAACTCCTTGGAAGGAAACCCTTTGGACCCCCGAAGCGTCACGACGCCGAGCAGAGCGAGCCGTCGTCGGTGTCTTCATTACTTTAATGGAGTGCGAGCGCTATACGCCGGAAGCGCTGGTAGGGCCGTGGAATGGGCGAAGAAGTAGGCGGCATCACCTCCAAGGATGTTATGAAATCGGCAGGATAATAATCTCGTGGATGGAACCGGGGAGAGTATTCGACGAAAACGCTAATAATGGAAGAGCGCCACTCAGCAGTTTGCCATTCCTTTGCGGAAAATTCTTACGGCTTAAGTCGTGTTTTTCTCTTAATAACGACGTGGAGCGATGTCATTTCGATGAGAACAAAGGATAAAAAGGCGAAATTTTGAAATGAAGTAACATTTTAGAAAATTACTTTGAGTGCTTCGCGTTATGGGAATGCGCCGCTGAAAGAAATCTCCTATATCCAATATATGTGTAACGTGTCGCGTCAATATTTCCGTGCGAAATTCACCTACAACTTTACTACGATCGATGATTCTCGCGCAATCTCTTCCTTTTACAGTTATTAAATCACGTGAACTCTTTGATGCGCACATATATCGCACGTATACATACGTATATCTCAAGAGGATCGAAGGAGTCGAAGAAATTCAATTCAGAGCAGGGAAGAAAAGGAAAATCCCGATCCGACGCGCGGCATGAAAACGGAAATACATGAGCTTCCGGTCGACGGCCCGCGCTCTCCGGAATACCAATACGAATATCTGTCGGTGACATATTGCTAGCATCACCGTTACGCTGGAAAACGGAGCGAAGCACGGCAACTCGCGCTCTCTTCCCTCTTGGGCGCACTCGTCCCGTCCTCGTTCCTCGACCCATCTCGAACGGGGGGGCCCCGCCTCTCATTCCGTCTCTCTATCTGCCGCCACCCCCTCGCGAACTGCCATTTCACTGACAGCCTCTTCTGCGAAAATCGTCTCCATTCGGATTCAAATGAGGCCTCGTTCACACCATGCCACGCGTCATATACCCCCTTAGGCACTCGCGGCAGTTCGACGCGTCAGACAAGGGGGAGCGACACATAGCGATTCGTCCATTGACACTCAGCACTTTATCGTTATCAGTTCCTCACCGTTCCGCGTCGGAACCCATTCTAATTTCACGTTTTCGCATCGCGAAATGATCAAACGATGGAGGTATCGTCGGAGTGGTTCGCGTCGAATTAAACGCAAGAATAGCAGTGCATGCAAAAATGGGCATTGCTTGGAAAATGTAATCTAGATTTGAAAAATTCTCAATATCAGATCCAAACAACGTTTTTCAAACACGTTATAAAATTGGTGAATTAAAATCGATTCCGCATATATACTCTCTGTATATCTGAAAGCTTTTTTGTTTGTTTCAGAAATTCAGAAGACAGGGGTATGGAATATCGCGCGGGAAAAGCATCATGATTCCTAGATTAATTAAAAGCGCCGTAAAATGTTTATAACACCCGCGTACGCTACTCGGCGGCAATTATTACTCTTTTTATTTTATCACCACCTTCCCGGACAGTCGCGCGCTTGTCCATCGTCTCTAATGAATACCTAACGCGCCCGAAACTTCTCTCGCGAGCCCATAAACCCAGCAGCCCGTGCAGCCAGGGAGGACAGGCCAGATGATAAAAGGCCGGACAGCAGCCTTTTTTAATTTACATCGGCGCGAGTCTCTCTCCACGGAGGTGTTTCGTCGTCGGTCGTAGCCGGGCGCGAGGGGAGACAGACAAAGATGGGCTGTTCGGGAGCTGCGCCTCTTGAATTATTTAGTTAATTTCCGGTAAACTGAAACTCACGTCGTCGGCAAAGCCAGCTCCAGCCAGCCAGTCAACCGACGTCCCTGCGAACGATGCGGCTCTCCGATGCTCCGCGAGGCGAGGAGGGAACTCGCAGCGTATATAAACGACGAACTATAGGCGCGATAAAGGTCGCCGAAGGCGAGAAATGAAGACGAAACCGGAGTTGAATTGAGAGAGTCAAGTAGACTAGAATTTATCAAACATATTCTGCAACCCGTGTTCTTTCAAAACACTTGAATATTATTACAGCCAAGTAACGGCAAATAATGAAAACAAAGTTACATGCAACTTGAATATTAATCACAATCAAACAAAATGAACACATGTGCGTGTCTTGATTAAAAAAGGAGAAGCGCAGGTAACAAGAGGGAGCTACAGAAGAATTATCAGACCGTTACGGTAAAGCAGATTACGAACAGTTTACGACAACATCGTTACCCATTCGAAACGAGACACGAGAGTGGTATAAAGCAAGGCGCTTAGGAACGAGGTGGAATACGATAGGACGCAAAATCGCATCGTAGGAGAAACAGATAGTGGTACACAAGAGATACAGCGGCGAGGAGAAAGAGAAGCTCGGAGAGAGGAATCGCGGAAGATGAAGTAGCAAGCTAGGATGGAGAAGGGAAGAGAAAAGGGAAGAAGACAGCCGCAGCCAGTTAGTACGGTAACGGATCAGACCTAAGTACGTACTTAGTAGACCCCAAGCGCAGCCGGAGGCGTCTTAATCACGTAATTGCTCGCGAAATCCCGTGGCAGTGTAAGCGAGTTCCTCCTCTCTCCCCGTCACGTTTCGTGCCTAGCAAAGCACCCCCGTCCCCCTTCTGATTCCCGCATCGACGGCGGTCGAAGTACAAAGTGGGCGCAAACGGCTCGAGGCTCGATATCTTCTTACTTATTCATCTGCCGTTTCGCCTCGGCAATCGAAAATTACTCGAGCGCCGGATTTTGGGCGCAAGGGATGGGCCGCCCAAGGCGGCCCAAGGGGTTGCTTCTTTCCGCGTGGTGCGGCGCGGCTCTCTTTAGAGAAACGCGAATCTAATTAAAATCAGCGCATAGTACTTTTAACGGGGACACTTAATGGCTATTTAAGATGCAGAAAGAGTAAGAAATGGCGAATATAATGCTTGATACGTGATTGATATTTGGCTTACGTGTTTCAAGCGAGCAAAATGAAATCTTCAAGCGATAGGGTGAATTTTTATATAAAAAAATTTTAATCTGTCAACTTTTTCAGATTCCATATTCTAAATCATCTCATTTCATAATGTATAATTATGTTGCAGCTACCTGTAAAGCACAACACGTGTAATGGGACGAAGTGATGTCTTCTTACTTATTCATCCACCCTTTCGTCTCTACGAAAATTATTCGGTTTGGCGGCGCCCACCGCGTAACGAAACACGGAGGGTGCAGGAAGTGACTTCGTGCTCTAAAGAGCGCCTTTTGGAAGCGCGAATCTAATTCCGAGGAGTGCTTAGAAAAGGACTGACGGTAGCGCGAGGAGAGTAATTTCATCGGGATGGCGAATTAAGAAGCCAGACAGTAAACGACCGCTGGGTCGGCAATAGGGATTAATTGTTACAAGATATAAACTATCCGTAACTCAAGTGGTTCTGCCAATTGAGAATGAATGCCATCATCGAACATAAAACGTTATCTTCTCGAATTTAACGATGCAACAATTAAGCTGAACAAAGTTCAAAGTACACGCAAGTTACAAAGTAAATGCAGGAACGTCGAATAATATTAGCGATACGTAATAATAAAAGTTTCCTTGTTGAAAAGAATCGTGGAACAGAAATTATTATTCCGCGTGATGAATTAGGAGATTACGGTGCGCGACGTAAATGGTACGCGTGTCGAATAATACCGCGTCAGAGGTCATTTCTTCCCTGAGCTATATCTCAGGCCGAGCGATATTTGCACGTAAATCACAGCGCGTCGAGAACATTGTCTCTCCGCTACCCTTCGTATGGCGATCACGAAGAAGTGGCCGCGTGCTCAATATTCAATAATTCGCTCGACCATCGAGCACGGATGGCGACGGTCCCCGTCGACGTTCGCTGACCCCCACGCTGGACTCGCATAAAATATAACCGAATCAAATCGGAACCCACGGGAGAAAGAAATTACGTTCCGGTGGGCAGCACGAAATCGAGGTTAAGCTCTTCCGGTTTTCGAAGACGTTCGCCGATATCTCACATTAATGACGCCATAAACGCTAATGCTTGTCAGTGGTCGATTATTCGTAAGCGCGCCCGACAAAAGGGCGGTAATTGTTGCGGTGGTTTTACGACCAACGCAATGATATGAATGACGTTTAATGATAGCCGGATGAATGCGCAATTCACTGATCTGTTTCGGCCGCGAATATCATTTCGTTTCGCTGATTAATTCTCTCAATATGAAGCCCATTCTAGATGATCCTATAATTCGCATCGGAATTCAAGCAATTCTATTTGGAATTCATAATAATTTAAATATATAGATAGATGGGCGAGCAGGGTTATTTCAGTTCCCGATATCACCTAGATCTAAAAGATCTTCTGTGATTTCTCGCTGCAAATTGTATGTGGGATGGGGGCCGGGATTTGAACTCGGGACTCTTCTATTACTAATCATTCGCACAGAACCACGCGTCATCCCATCTAAATATATACAAAATTTTATTTATAATTTTATGCGCCGTGTAATACGAAGAATTTAAAGAATCAAAATATATTAAAGTATAAAATAAGTATGATAAAATAAAATTAAATTAAACAAAATTAAATAAAAATAGATTAGTATAAGATTTTAATGAAAAATGTTCACGTATGTGATGCATGCAATAGGAATTTCAAGTATACATATATCTCGTGCGACAGTAGTACAAACATGCGCTGCTAGTTGGCGACACCAATCGGACACGTGCTGCCTGTTATTACTTCCATTAGCTCGCTATCTCAGAATATTAAAAAAACATTAAAATACAGTTCAATTATTCTCAGATTCCTCGTTTTTCTTTAATCTTATAAAAGCAATATCGCTGCCATTTTTTGCATAATTTATTTTATTTTACGTTTTATATGCATTTTTAAACTTATACATGTACTTGTTATTAATATTCATACAATCTTTTTCTTTTCTTTCACATTCTGTAAAATTGCCATCTAAAATTACCCCTAAATTTAAATATCATAAATAAATTGATCGTCTTTGTCACAATGGGGCAATTTACTTTTACATTGTTCCATTTCTACCATTCTACTCGGCAACTGCGAATATACCGTGGCACAAATGGTCGCAATCGGAACCGCTAAGAAAGATATTTCACATTCAACTCGCAATAAGCTGCGGCCCGAGCGCGGAGCGCAGTAAGAGAATAGCGTGTGAGTCGCGACTCCGTCGTTCGGGCGGTGCCGTTTCCTCCCCGGAAAATAATATCCCGGTGGCGAACGCGCGGATATTCGCCCGCTTGAAAACGGCGCGGCCTTACGTCCCAATGGCTTTAACGTTATTTCCGACCGAGATTTGCCTGAAATTTGCTTCCGTGCCGGGACCAGAAGCCCATAAATATGTAATACCTCCCATATCGTGCGGCTCGGTTGCCCCGCTCCCTATTTTCTCCTCGCCGAGAGAGACCCCCCCTCGTTGAACCCCCTCCCCCGTTGTCGTCGTCGCTTTTGGTGACTCTCGCAACCCCTTACGTGTTTTTGCGGGGCTGTAGCTCGCGGCGATGTACAAGGGGAAACGCGGTAAATCATTTGTCCCGAAAGAAAACACAATGCAATATCCCGGTCGTCCTGCTCGAGACGCCATCGCCCGCGTCTCTCCCTCCTTCTTTCTCTATTTGCTGCCGATATCTCCTTTTTCTCACTCTATTTTTCGAGGGAATTGCGAAAGCCATAAGTCAACCCTTATATTGCCGAAAATACTTTAAAGTGCTTCGCAGACTCGTATAGACGCACCTCGAGAAGGCGCGCTTTTGCCTCTTACCAGAGCCTAGACGTGTTTTATCGTCGCTGTTAAACGGACAGCAGAAGAATGACACACACGGGCCGAACGGAGGTGGATGCGCTTACGGGTGACGATTTTCGAGAAGCGCGACGCACCCGGGGGTCGTTAAAATCGCACGGGGTCCGCCGCGAAAAGGATAACGCTCCCTTCGGTTATTTATAACGGACATTTTTTACCCCGAACACTTTACGAGCACGCAATTATTGGCCGAAGCTGACAATGATCGTGCGAACTTTGGCACGCCGATATCAAGATTGTGAAAGAAATGAGGAAATAAAATATATCGTGTCACTGCTAATAATATCGCGTAGATTTTTTTTATAAATGGTTATAATTTTTTAAAGATATATGCTTAAATTCACGTCGTATATATCGATGGAGAAACATATCGAATTGCTAATCTTTTGGGGGAAAAGTAAAAGAAAAAAGTATTTTCCGCACTTTGTATAAATCTCGTGTACCAAATCTATGAAACTTATAGATCAAATCTGCTTTCCTGATTCGAGTGGCGAACGATAACGCGGACGCTATACCATTTATATACCATCGAGTCGTGCGTCGAACAAGGGTGGCGCGCATTAGAATCCCGGTAAGCTCGGCGAGGCGGCAGGAAACTCGGCATATTTTTCCCCCGGTTATCGAGAAAAGAAGGAAAGAGGACGGTAAACCGCGATTCCGAGAGCATTTCTCGACGTAACCTAAAATAATGCCCGACAGAATCGAACAAAAGCATGAATTATGGACTCGAACCCGTCGCCGTAGATCTCACCCACCCGGTGACTTATGATACACTTCCTTTCGGCATATGTGAAGGAAAACATTGTAGCGCGACCGACGATCCTTTTGTAATTTAACGGACGCTCTCCTCCCGGCCGCGACCTCTTAAGCTTTTTGCCGCGGTAGAACCGTCGAGGAATCCTTCTCGCAACGTTACGGAGTAACAGGATTTACGTGAAGGAGAAAAAGCGAAAAGCCGATGACAAAGTGGCGCAAAACATTTCCAAGTTTATCCCCTATTATCGCCCGTGTCATATAAAATCGGCAAAAGCACGCTTCACGGAAAACACGCGCGACGGAATAATCGTGGAATGACTCGAGTCCTCGAGGTCTCGCGAAATAGCGAAAGTTTTGTTGCGCCAACGTAATCTTATCGCGCCAAAATGGCGAGTTGAACGTCCGCGAGAGCTAAAGCTTTCTCCAAGTACGAGACGACTTAACGAGACGTCACATTAATGTACGACAAATGTTGGGCTGGAAGTTACTTCGAGGAAGTCGGCACGTCGCGAGAGCGACTCCGACGGACGTCGTTTCATCGTCGGCGGTAATTTCGCGATTGATTCGCCATTAGATTCATGGCCCTCATGAGGAATTCATCGGCGGCTTGGCCTGGGCTCGCCGAAACTCCTCGCCAGCCATGAATACTTGGCCGCTCTCTGATGTTCCAGTCTCGATCGATTCGCGTACGAGCCAAGAGTGTCCGAGGCTGTTGACCCCCTCCCCCCTTTCAACCTCTGCCTCTTCCTCCCTTGCTAGCCTGTCGCTTCCCCGCTTCCACGCGTTTTCGGCTTGGTTCCAGTTTGCTCTCTGCATAGGCGCAAATTATAATGCCGGGGCTTAGAGACCAACCGCTCTGACAAATTACAGGTTTGTTCACCGGGCAGCAGTAGATAGATTTCGTCGTTCCATCACCGTCGCTTCCAAGCGGACTCGCGCGCAGGCATGCATATTAATTCGATTTTAATCTGAATCTCTCTCTCTCTCTCTCTCTCTCTCCCCCCCCTCCCTCTTCATCTCTCTGTCTCTCTGTGATATTGCATGTTCACATTTTTTTTATGTCATTCAACGACGATAAATTCACTCAATCAAGTACGATTTATCGGAGAATAAAAGAAACGCTTGTTTCCATTGTAAATTGATTCTGCGAATTCTGAAACTTGAAATAATCGCAATCGACATCGACGGCCGTTGCACTAACACGTTCACCGAATCTTTGATTTATTATGCGCTCAATTGCAACTGTTACATGAACCGGTGCTTTTTCGGTCTCCGAAACAAATCAACTGCATTCAAAGCCGCCAGGAGATCGTTACGCACAGTTACACGCGCAATCTCATTCATGTACACGTCGCGAAGGAAAGTTCCTTCAGGGTAAGACGACGCCGTTTCCGTCTGCCGTTTCCAGCGGCTGGAGACGGGGTGACCGGCCACGAAATTAATTGCAACGACCGTGTCTTAATTGATAACGAAGGGCATTAAGATTTCGTGTAATGCCTGCAGCGGGGGCGAAGGAAAGGATAGACGGATAGACGGGCGAACGAAGGAGCAACGGGGAAGAGGATCCTCGACGCCGAGGAGCCCAGACTAACGGCCGGTCGCGGAACGGGGGGGGGGGGGG